>PVHY01015020.1:0-36970 GCA_004024945.1 Uropsilus gracilis
GGGGCGGGACAGAGGGGGAATGGTCAGGGAGGGTGGGGGGGGGTGAATCCCGGTAAAATAAATAAATAGATAGATAAATAAATAAATAAATAAATAAAATATAGCTCTACTTGTTAAGGTTGAATAAAGTTTGGCTGAAAATACATAAAATACTGTGATGGCACTATAAAAAAGATTAAACTTGATTTGTTCCTCATGTAAAAGCAACAAATTGTATTTCTCCAAGATCAGATACTTTCTCATTCCACTTTTAATGACCACTCTTGTCAGATATGTCTCATGGTTCATCATAAACCATGCTCAAGTGTTTATCATACCTGCATTTCAGTGAGCAGAAATAAGCAAAGGAAGGAACCTCCATATCTTTTTAAAAAAACTATACAGAAGCTGCACACTCTACTTTTGCTTTTATATGGTTTGTCAGAAGCTAGCCACATGATCATATGTTGCTGCATAGGTGTCTCAGGAATGTAGTTTGTATTCTTTAAGACCATGTACCTGCCTAAATTGTCCTATGTGTTGGTCTCAAGAAAGAAGGGCAGAGAGTGGATAGTAGAGATCATTTAGCAATCTCTGCCTCCTTGACTTAAAATAGAATGTCACAAATTGAGTTTGGAGGAAAACTAGAATAAGAATAGTTTCTTCTAGAGAGAATGACTGAAGACAAAACAGGTAAAAGTGTTTTCATGTGTGAGACATAGTTTTAATTTTCTACATTAAGAGGTGTACAGTGTTGGGAGTCATTAGCATGTGGTTGTAGAGAGGATGGGATCTCACAGGGAGACAGCAAACTGAGACCCAAACATTTGTGGCCTAAGGGTGGAAGTGGAGGGGCTTATGCTAAATCAAGTGAGAAGGAGAAAGATAAATACTTAATGATTTCATCAATGTGGAATATAAAGCAGCAAAGCCCAGGAACAGACAAAACCAAACCAAACTCTAGAAATCTGACTGTAGACTGAGGGTACTTGAAAGGGAAGGTGTATGGGCATAGGAGCAGAGGTGACAGGGCCCAGAGAACTCTGGTGGAGGATTAGTGGGTCTTTGATCATACTGTGTTATGATAACATACATTTGTACAGGTGTGAACCTGACTGTAGACACTAGTGTTGTAAACCAGTGTATCTCAATAAATGTAATTTTTAAATGCTGGGGCAGGGGTACTGATTATAAAGAAAGATGAGCACAAAGCCCAAAATGAAATCCTGAGCAACTGTTTCATAAAAAGAATTATGGACATGCAATAGAGGAGACTGAGAAGCAAGACAAAGGTAAAAGATTACATTATATATTATAAAATCATCAAGAACAAGGAGGATGAAAAATCACAACTGATCAGGGTTAATTGATAAAAAGAACTTCAGTTGTTAGGGAATTAGTGGTAATTGAAGACACAGAAAGCCCGTAAACCATTCTTTGAAGAAATTTGTATGAAACTTGGGTGTGTCTGTATCTATGGAAAGGTAAAGCATAGGGAAGGCCAAAGTGGAACATAGCAAAGAAGGGGATACTTTATGCAATGAGATTGCAGGTGGAACTGAAGACCTTAAACAGAATTGCCTCTTCCTCTAAGATGAGTAAGATAATAGTATGTATATTTCATTATATGTCAATTCAGTGTTTGTGAAGGATAAATACTGTTTTTCTTACAATGTTTCAGAGACTATATGAAATAAGAAAATATATAATTTTTTCAAGGAGTCTTTTTGTTTGTTATGTGCAGGGAATATATTCTGTATTCCTTCTAAGTAAATAAGACATGAGATTACACTTTACTGTTGAGTCCCTCCCCCACCCCATCAGTTTGTTATGTTACTCCCAAGTTTGAGTGCAATTCCTTCCTTCAAGTTTGTAAAGACTTATTCTCTCCACAGCTATATAACTTGTAGATGATTCTAAATAGGGAGATTTTCAGTTTTTCCAAGTAATGTCCCTGAAGGCTTTGATATATTTGAATTTTTAATTGTTAAGAGTTGTTGATTGTAAGTAAAAATGGCTATACCCATACAGTGATTTATCTAGAAATGTTCAAGCCATCCTTAATTTGATTAAGCTTGAATATGAAGCAGGTATGTTCCTAATTACAGTGTGGAATTAGTATTAAGATACAAGAAATACATTTTTGTGGATTTATGTATATTAGAAGTTGTTCACTTTAATCATGTAGTTTACCATAAAATTCCATTCCTTTGTGATTAATTAGATACTTAATTTCATTGGAAAATATTAAAGCATGAGAGTAGATACTGATGCATAATAATATGCAATTGATTTTTATTCTCTCAGGGATAAAATGTGGTTTAAAATATTTTCCCCATTAAGAATAGAAAAAAGTTTAAAATAAAATGAAGTATATCTAATGAAATACATCTAAACTAAAACAACTTGAAAATGGTCAATAATGTTTGTAATATAAGCTCTAAATTAATAGATAAAGACAAGCTGAAAACTAATCCTTGATAGCTGACTACAGGACTGAGACAGTAAGTGGGGAGGTAGTGGAAGAAAGGAAAAGCCAGGGGGTGAGGAACTGAAGGGTGAGAGGGGAGGAGGAGGTATGGTGGTCTGTGGTGATGGAATATAGGGGAACTGGTGGTGGATGCACTATGGTGATAATATCTGCTGGAGATACCACAGTGTTACTTCAGTTAAAAATACAATTTAAAAAGAAAAAGGGAAAACATTCAGAAATAATCAGAACTTAATAAAAAAGTAAATTTACTAAATTGTATTTTTCCATTTCATATTGTGTAAAATAATTATTTTCATTTCTAAACCTAAAATTTTTAGGGAAAGTATTAATAATCTGCAGAGTTTAAATTGTTACTTAATGGTGAAATTATGTTGTTCTATTAGTGTGGGAATTGAGCATAACTTATAATCAATCATGCAACATTTCTAAGTTTAGTTTCCTTAATGATTTCAACAGAAGACAAATGGTCATGATATGCCAGCCATAGTCTAGATAGTTATAGATAACTATAGACTTAAGGTTTTCTTTATACTTTTTTTGGTTTTGTTTCATGAAACAGCCCTTATCATTGGATGATAATCTTTTATAACTGTATCTAATGTATGCACTACTCATTTGGCACAACCACATACCTGAACTTCTTGTCTTGCTTGTGTACTTGTGAGAACTATTCAAGTGAATTAGCTTAAGGAGATGTGACTTACACTTTTCTAGTATATCTCTTAGTGTATCCTGCAGACAATATTATAATGAGTGTGTGTGGTCATTAATTCCAACTATGTATTCAGTTAATTTTTAAATGGCATATGATGTCTTTTCTTAGAATCTAATTTCTGAAAAATAGGCTAGTGATTATTTCACATTTTAGACTGACTAAAAATTCTGGTTTCCTGTGAGAAGGTATGAATCTGTTACCCTTAGTCATGTTTAGTGTTGTAAACCAGTGTAATCTCAGTTAGAGTCAGCAAACTAAAAATTCCTATTCCCATTTTTGGTTCATTTTTTTGTCTGGGATGTAAAGCAGAAGATATTTTTATGTTCAAGTTTTACTATCATTTTTTTGCTTTAAATTTTTATTTTTACTATGAAATTGATATGCAGACATCATTAAATGCTATCAGAAGGTAAATTATTTTAATGTTGAAATTTCACTCAAATTTTGTGTCCTACTGGAGTTGGAATACATGATTACTGCTCTCACTACCTCACTCATCATTTTAAACAAGCCTAAGCCTATATCAAAACATTCTTTTGATGCAGAATTGCTTTTTGCTGAAGTATTACTCTGTTCTAAACTCTAACCAGAGAGAGGGTGGGGAGAAGGGAAAAGTGGGGAGAGATGGAGAGAGAAAGAGAGAGAAAAAGAAAGAGAAGAGAAAGACTGTGAGTTAGTTCAGTATCTTTTGAAAACTTATGATGGAGGATTTTGTTTGTTTCTTAGCTGATGTGCATACATATTAGATAATCACTGTTGCTGGGAAGTTGAATACTATGATTAGTCCAGAGGTTGCTCAGATTGAGACATGTACCCTCCTCTGTTCAGGGTCATGAGATGCAATACCAGAAAATGTCAGGATAGCAGAAACATTGTTTTTGGGTGTACTTAATGAGCATTATCCAACTTTTCCTGTTTATATTAACACATTTTTCATTTTACAAGGATTCACATCAGGTCTTAAACACAAAATATTGATTATAAAAAAATTTAGACTAAATCACATTCACATACTTCTATCTTAATAGATAGAAAAAAGTAAATGGATTTTGAAGGTATTACACACATGAACTGAGGGACCGTGGAAAAAATCTGAAAGAAGCAGTGCTGGAATGCTTATGACAAACTGCTAACTTCACAACAGGTTTTGGTTTGCTTCTTCACATAGATTTTATTCTAGAGGGATAAAACATTAGTAGGTATTTTGTTATATACTATTTTGAACAATGTGGTTCTACTTTACACAGTTTACTCATTTTACAAATTTATTTCATTATAAAGAATTTTTTCTAGAGATTACATTGTAACACATAGCTTAGACTTACTTAATTTTAAACTTCTTTGAGAAGATATTGTGGTGTTAAATATATTGAAAGTCTTTTGAATATAAAGTCCTCTTCTTTGGAAATAAGTTATTCTAGTTTTTCTACAAACTGGCAAGAATTCAGCAAAAGTTCAACTAAATTGTTTTGTATGCAGTTCTTCCTGCCCTCTCTCCTTTTTTTTTTTTTTTTAGCAGTTAGAACAAGATTATAGTTTCCAGATGAAATTCTGAATGTCACATAGTGATGACATATATTTTCCTGGTTGGCTCAGCATGAGATGCAATTTTGCATGCCATGTCACGCTGACTTGCAGAATCCAAAAGCCATTATTTCCCATGGGCCTTTCAAGAGTGATAGTATCAAATGTATTTTGATGAAAAGTTTCAGGCATTATTGCAGTTTCTATGGCAAGTTTTTTTTAAAATAGTATTACTGTGTAAAGATCACTTTTTCTTCAATTTATTTTAACTTTATATTGCTAAATAAATTTGCTAAAAATAATTATCAGGATAAAATATAGATCGAGAGCTAGGAATATGTTAGAAAAACTAGCTTATTAGGTACCAAAAAAAATCTAGGTTTTGATCTTATCTCAACTTTTATCTCAAGCTAACCTATCATGTCCACATTATTTCATTTTAACACATATATCCAAATTATCTCACAAATTGAGCTTTTATAATAACTAATATAAAGTAAGATATGTATAAGTTCTATAAAATGATAAAACTTAATTCAGATAAAAGCAAAGATCACAGTTTTGGCATGTTTGCATTTTCAAAGGAAAGGTATAACTCCTGATCCTGAAGTATAATTTGTTCTTTGTGTTTAACCTTAGTCATCATAAAGTTTTCTTAAAACCCAATTATTTCCATAATGCCTATGTAACACATTTCACATTGATGATCTTGTTATGTTATATATATTTAACTGCTCTGCATTGTTATACCAGCCTCATTTTTAGAAAATATATTTTAAAACGATGTCTCCTATATACATCTCTATACATATTTGTTTACAGAACCTTATAGTCTGCTTAAACTTAGCATACTTCAAATCTATACAGTTATATAATTCTTCCCCAACTACCCTTGACCATGTTGCTCAAGGCTTATATCTAGATTTCCTTTTTTTGTCTGTGCATTATGCTGCTAAAATATATCTTTAATCTTTTTGTTTCAATCTGTTTGTATGCTATATCCCTACTTAACGCCATATAATTTCTTGTACAGAATAATATAGAGATACCATAACTAGACTCCTTCATGTCATTTCTTTATTTTTTTCTTGAGATTAGGTCTCACTGTGTGGCCTGGGGTAGTCTCTAACCCGCAGACTGAAGCAATTCCTAACCTCAGCCTCCCAAGATTAAATTTTTTTTTTTTTGAGAGTAGGTCTTGCTTTTTGCCAGTGGAACCACAGGTTCATGTTGCCCGGGCAGGATACCACGGACTCAAAAATCACTAGCCTCAGCTTCCCAGGTAGCTGGGATTACAGGTGTGCACCACCACGCCCAGCTATTTTTTAAGACTAGGTCTCACTATGTTGCCCCAAGCGGGACTCAAACTGTGATCCCTAGCCCCAGCCGCTTCATAGGCTGAAGCTTACAGGCATGCGCCACTGTGCCTGGCGTCTTGTCATTTCTAAATGATTTCATCATGTCATCTCAAAACCCTAGTCCATTTTCCAGATGTCAGCAAGAGTTATTTTATTAAAAATCAAAGCTGAATCATTTTATTTCCTTATTAAAGCACCTTGCTGATTTATGACATTTCAGATAAAATTCAAATTCTTTACCATGCCCTATAAAATTTACCTTAAAGAGTACCTGTAAAATTCTTTCTTTCTGTTTTTCATCATTTTCCTTACACTGATTTCCATTTCTACCCATATTGTGGTTTTTCGTGCCTGGGGTCATTTGTATTTGTTCTTTCCATTCTTTTTTTCCCCATTAGATTCCGAGTGTTAGTTCAAATGATGTTACCCTTTCAGTAAAGAGACCTTCCATATTCAGTCTTTCTAACATATGCCTGTGCCACTTCCCCGGGATTCCCTTTTCAGCCCTCTTTTCTGTCCTCATACTACTTACATTTTTTTCCCTTTTTGTCTTTGTTTAGAATTTACGTAAAGGATCATATGAATTTACTTTTATATTCATCAGTTGTGTCTACTAGCTTGCAGACAATTCATAGCTAATAATTGTTGCACAAAAGTATGAAACCTTTTTGTTTGTTTGTTTTTTAATTTGGAGTCTTAGAAATTACATTCCTTTTGCCCTTGCGTTTTAATTGATGTCTTACAAATTTTCATACCTGTTTACAGATTTCTCTGGATAAGTATATATACAGGAAAATTGAGCAGCCTGTGGAACGTATTTAACATGTGCACATACTTTTTTAGGATATTTCTGCTAAATCAGATATGTACATACAATTTAAGATGCTAAATTTTAGTAAGAATAGTCCAGATGGAATCCAAGATACTGAAATTGCATTTTAATTTTAGTCAGATAATCAACAAATATGACCTTATTCTTAGCTCTGTGCTAAGGGATTTGAAAATTGAAAGTAGTATGTGACAGGACTCCTGTTCTTATAAACTTTGGCTCAAACTGGAGAGAAGAAAGTAATATGCAGTGTAATAGTAGGCCTTTAAAACTGGAGGAACATTTAGCAAATGAGAATTACTATAAACTCTAGAGCCTAAAATATTTTCACTGAAGAGGTAAAAACTGAGGTAGGTGTTTGATAGGGTTTGCAATTATCAAGAAGGGATACTTCTTTTGGAACAATAGGGGGAAGATTTTGGTTGGAATGGAGATTCTTTTGTGCAGTAGTGAAAAATAAAGTTGAACAGATTCAAAGAAATAAGATCAGTTTATACAAGTATTGAAAACCAGATAAAGAACTTTGTTTTTCTAGATGAGGTATTACTCATTTTTTAATAGTTCTCTGTATTCTGTAGAATGGAACTGAAGGAAAAAGAAATGTGATTTACTGCACATTTGTTGAATATACTCAGCAGATTGGTAGCCATGGAAATGAAGAACAAAGTATAGATTTAGCTTAAAAATGACCTTTTTTCCTTATCCTTTACACTAGAAATATTTTTCCTTTTTAAAAATTAATATATTTTTTATTAACTGAGGTAATATTTGAGTATTACCATCATTGTGCTCCCAAACCAACTAACCCAAACTAAGTCACCATAAATCATTGTGTTTCCTTCCCTCTTTGTTCTTTCTCCTTCCTACTGTTTAAGTTCATTAGTCAACTGCTAAGGATAATTTTCAACTTGTCTTTATCTGACTTATTCAGTTCCTTTATATTCCACCTAAAAGTGACACTGGATGGTATTTCTCTTTTCCTTTTAACTAATTTAGCTTGGTGTAATCCCTTTCAGCTTCATCCATGTTGCTGAAAATGGCATCAGTTTGTCCATTTCTGACTGCTCAGTGGTAATACATTGTGTGTATATACCACATCTTCTTGGTCCTTTCATCTTTTCTGGGAAACTTAGCTTATTTCCATAATTTAGCTATAATAAATAGGGCAGCAGCAAACAAAGGAATGTACATTTCCTTTCAAATTATTGTTTTTGAATTTTGGGGGTTAAATGCCCAGAAGTGCAATTACTTGGTTGACTGTCAGTTCCATTTTTAATGTTTTGAAACACCTACATACTGCTTTCCATAACGACTGGACCATTTCACATTCCCACCAGCAGTGTAGGAGGGTTTTCTTTTCTCCATATCCTTACCAGCACTGCTTTTTGATATCTTTTCCATATAGTTGGTTCGCTCATGTGTGAGATGTTATCTCATTGTGGTTTTGATTTGTATTTCTTGAATAATAAGTGATTTTGAACATTTTTTTCTTGCACCATCTGGCTGTTTTGATGTCTTATTTGAAGAGATGTCTGTTTAGTTCTTTTGCCCACATTTTGATTGAGTAGTTTTGTTTCGTAGAATTTTATGAATTCTTTATATATCTTTGATACCAGTCCTTTATCAGATACACATTGTGCAAATTTTTGCTCTCACTCAGAGTGCCTTTTCATTTTAGTGATGGTTTCTTTTACTATACAGAAACTTTTCCTTCTACTGCTACAAAAAATCATTATTAAGATTAGACATAGCTATAAATATGTGATTTTAAAATAGTAAAAAGTCTTTATAAGGCAATTTCACAATTATTGCATTTCTTAAATTATGATAACAATTTCTAAAGTAGAAAAAAAGGTGTTAGCTATCTATTTGTAAGCCTGTTACATATCCATGCCTCTCATTTTAATATAATCTCTAAGCATGACCTTAATTTATACATCTTTGTTTCCCTAGATCATATCACTAATAGACCTTCAGTGATGCTTACTGAATAGAGCTAAGTGACATTTCTGTAGTGCGTAAATTTTGGAAGAGGCTAGCATTTTCCTTTATCTCATGATTAACTGTTTTCCAAGCCACACCAGCAGAAAAGAACCCTATAATAAGATTCACAAACTGGAATCTGTCACCCCGTTTATGCTGAGCTGAAATTCCCTAAATTCTTTTGAGATCTCCTGTAGACTTGAGGAAATTGGGGACTGAGAGAAAGGTAATGGGAACATGTTTTCTCTTCTGTGGTGTCTTCAATCCAGTAGTTTTGCTAGTATTCTTAATTTCAGTGAACAACAAGGAAGACAGCTTCTTGGAGCACACTGAGTACTGGGAAAAGAGATGAAAAATGAAGTGAAAAACAAAATGAGAAAGCCAAATCCTATAGGGACTTAGCCATTGTAGGACTTTTTGAGTAATAAAAAATTGGAAGAATGGTATTGACCTTTGTAATCATGTTTTAATACTGTTTAAATAATATGTAAATAGTTGAATGGTATCTCTCTGGGTGCTGTGTCAAGATCAGACTATAGGAAAGAAAGAATATAAACATATAGGATAGTTGACATTTGATTATTGTCATCGTATATGCCTGTTAATCATCATGACTTGGATTAGAGTAGTATCACTATAGGATATAAGGTAATATTTAGAATGTATTTTGATATAGAGCCAATAAATAGATGGTAATTGGCTAGATGTATGGTGTAAGAGAGAAGGTCTTTTTTTATTATTTTTGTTTCTTTTTTTTTCAAGACTGGAGATGCAGGTTTGCTACAACTTCAAGGAAGATAAAATGGAAGGTGTGAGTTCAGAAGGAAATTCAGAGTTTTGCTTTGACTGTATTAGATTTGAGATTCTTATTAAATGTTCAAGCGGAAATGTTGAATAGACAGTTAGATAAATGGTCTGCAACTTAGAGGATAGACCACACCATTCCTTGGGAATTGTCCCCATTTAGAGGATTCTTAAAGCCATAACATTGAGTGAGATATCTAAGAAGAGAGTATTTGTACAGAAAGAAATGGTCCAAGAATTGAATTCTTTGACATTCCAACATTTAGAAGTCTGGAAAATTTAAAACTAGCAAGAAAACCAAGAAAAAGCTGCCAGGGTAATACAGAAATAGTGGTATTCAGAAAGAAGTGAAGAAATTGTTTCAAAAAGGTGGGAATGATCAACTGTTTCAGATTCTTCTAATATTACTGTTGTTTCAGGGGAAGTCCATTGTGTTCACAGTCTGGTATCTCTCCTTCAAAGCAGCATGACTCTACCTTCCATTTCATCATACTACTACAAATCTTCTGTGTGCTCGGCATTTAGCCAACAGATAAAGATGAGGGCGGAAAGCACATTTAATTTCCTCCAAATCTCAGAGACATAATCTTACCTTAGGTCATGTTCTTTTTTTAGGTGATAATCATTCACTGTATTATTACCCAGAGGTAGTTTGGGCAATATATATATAGAGGAAGAGGTACATTGTTGAATAAACACATTTTTTTCTGAAGTAGTGGGTAAAAGGGATGCTGATCTCAGGATCATATAGCTTATTACTGTACAGTGGAGTGAGAGGTATATGGTTGGATGACATGACACGAGGAAATAAAATATTTAGGATGGAGATGCAAAAATAGGCCAGAGTTGGTACAGGGCATCATGGAAGCCATTCACTCTAGGTTCAATTCTGTGTAGAGTATGAGAGGGAAAACATCAGTGCTGAAAGAACGTAAGCCTTAGTGTTCTCAGATTTGTTAGAACAAGAAGATGAAAAGTAAGTTCAGAGAAAAGTTTAAGGAAGATAAAAGATTTTACTGATAATGTGTTATGAGTTTAAAAGGGCAGAGTGGAAAGGATTTCCGTATTGTAGAGTAAGAGATGGGGTTACATACACGTACACATTTTTGTGATGATGAAGACAGAGGTGATGGGTGTTTTTAGAATTTGGTTTTCTCCTTGTGACTGATGTAAATGGAAGTAAAGGAACTGAATGAATGAATGAACTCAAGTTTGAAAAGCTGAATTAGGTGACATGGTTGGGAATGTTGGGGACTAGTAACTAGGGGTCTTTTCAGATCACTTAGCTTATACCATGTTGTAACAGTTTTGAAATATATGTATATGTACCATCCACAATTCTCAACTCTGGTCAGGTATGCAAAATGTAGCCCTTTTTATTTATTTATTATTTTCTTTTTTTTAAAATTCATTTTATTTTTTTTAGATAGTAGACTGAAGAACTTAATTTATCTTTGGTCCTCATGTCTAGTAAATTAAGTAAAATGATGCCAATTCAATTCAGGTCTCCCTAGAGCTGTGTTTTGATTTTAGGGGGATAAGATTTGTCTGGGTTCTATGATATCATTCTTTCTCTTAAGCTGTGAAAATGGAATGCTTGGTATCTTTAAAAGTGGGGAATCTAAATATTTCTGAGTATTTGAAACACGTTTAAATAAGTGAAATTTCTTTGATACACTCAATAAATATTTAATATTACATATTTAGGTTATACTTAAAGCATTTGCAGTTATACAAGTCAACAAAAATCACCAGAGAAATGGATAATGAAGATTTTATGTCTGGAGTTTTTCTTTGGAGTGCATTTGTGGAGGATCTGAATTTACATTTATTATTCTCTGCTTAAAGTAAAAAGGATCTAATACAGATGAAATAAAACATTTATGATCTTATTTATGCAATAGCCAAACAATGTACTGAGATCATAATAGATCAACTTATAACTTTCTATCAGCAATCAGATAACATGAGAGAAGAGTTTGGGGTATTAGTGAAACAGCTTATAATTGGTTTTCTATTTTCATTCTCCCAGTCTTTCAGTGTTAAATCATCAGTTTCATGGACTGTATGGTATGCTTTCCTTCACTCATACTAAACTTTACCATGCAGCTTGTGCCTCTGTACCTCTGTTTCTGTTCTCTTTGTCTGCAGTTCCATCTTTCATTTATTTAAGAATTCCTTCTCCATCCAACTTTATATCTTCTGTAAAGATTTTTGTCAGTAACTGATGTTAATAAGCAGCCCTTTGTGTGTCCCATATATTTTATAATTTTTCCCTTAGTTAATTCTGTATATTTTATGGGTACAATTTCTTTCTTTCTTTTTTTTACATCGATATCTGCCCTGAGGTTCTCCCACTGCCTTCTGCCTTATCACTCATGAGCTATCATTTGTCTTACTCTTTTGTGCCCCTTCCATCACTGATCTCCCCCCATGCTCTGTGATTCAGTTCTGCTGAAAGTTAGTTTTCAATTTTTCCTTTATGTTTGTTTGTTTTCTCTTTATCCCTTATATAAGTGAGACCATCCAGTCTTTCTTTCTGGCTTATTTCTGCCAGCATGATTCCTTCCAGCTCCATCCATGTTGCCACAAATAACATACGTTTGCCTTTTTTGAATGATGAATAATACTCCATTGTGTACATATACCACAGCTTTCTGTACCATTTGGCTGTTTGGGGGCATTTGATTGTTTCCATATCTTGGCTGTTGTAAGTAGCGCTGCAATAAACATCCCTGTACAGGTGTCTTTATGAATTAGAGTTTTTGTCACCTTTGAGTAGATTTCTAGAAATGGCATTGATATATCAAATGGGAGTTCCATTTTCAGTTAATTTAAGGGTCCTCCACACACCTTTCCATAGTGGCTCTTATATTTTAAAGTATAGTGTTCAGTGTATTGTCTGATAATTGTAGTATTTAATTAAAATTATATCTTCCCTCCAGATTTTAAGCTCTTAGAAGACAGGGATTATGATTTATATTTTAACACTTAGTGTAGTGCTACATGTAATAAATAGACACTAAATAATATATTTGAGTTTGTGAAGAATGAGATTCCTTTCCACATTCTGTAGTCTGTTCTCTTCCATTTTTCCTCTTTTGACTTTCCAAAGTGTAAATGTGAACACTCAAATTCTAGGAGCAATCTTTTAACCAAAGCTTTTCCATCACCCTTTTAACTTCTACCAGTTAGTTTCCCTCTGAACTCTTGTTAACTCTAAAGATCAAATTTCACATTAAGGCTTAGCTGTAGAAAGTAAAGATTCTTATGAAGATAAACATAAAATATTGATCCCAGTTTTACAATACTACTTAGCTTCATTAATTAGTAGTTTCACTTTGGATAATTTGGTATTTTTATTAAGCCTTAGTATCACATATAAATAGTGAAAAATAATACTAGCCTGGGCAAGAGTGGCAACTATGAATGAAAAGGCCCCTGCCTCTTTCAATCTAAAAGTTCTTGATGCTTCTCCATGATCTTACAATATTTTCTGGAAGTTCCATGGATGATTTTCTACCCTTTGCTATTATTTATGGTTGTAGTTGTGTTGATTGTGTACACACACTAAGAAAGTAATGGAGTTCAAACTTTGTTGTTTATTTTGAAATTGAGCTTAGGGTGATAGAATGTTAATTGTCTCAGTAGATGACTGTGGTAATGCACATATAACTCAAACAACACAAGACATCTTCATTTTACTATTTATAAAAGATTATACACTTTTCATTTCTTTTACTTTATTCTCTTCCTCTTTTTTTACTCCTTTTTTTCTTTTCTTTTCAGACTGCATAACACCTACAACACTCACAGAATTTTTAGTGAGATTGTGTCAGCCTTTCATGTTTACCTTTTGAAAGGTACAGATGATGAGAATAATGAAACCTAAAAAGCTGACATGATTCTGAAATCACTATCTAGAATTGGGAGAGTGAAAATACGG
Organism: Uropsilus gracilis; assembly: GCA_004024945.1. Lineage (NCBI taxonomy): Eukaryota > Metazoa > Chordata > Mammalia > Eulipotyphla > Talpidae > Uropsilus > Uropsilus gracilis. The sequence continues at coordinate 13,633 of PVHY01015020.1, forward strand.
TGCTTAGTTTCCTCAAGTTCATGCTCTGAGAAAACTTAATTTAAATATATTTATCTCACTAAAAAAGTTTCTTTTTAGTTTTTTTTTTCTTTGTAAATCTTTAAGCCTCCTCGTGTGTGTGTGTGTGTGTGTGTGTGTGTGTGTGTGTGTGTGTGTGTATAAATTCCATAAGGACTAAGACCATGTGTATTTTATTCATCATGAAATTTCTATTCTTAACATAGAACCTAAAACATAGTACATATTCAATAAATATTTTCTGGATAAGTTTTTACATGTTAGAATAATGACCTATTTAACTTTTTAAAATTTTTCTTTTTCTTGAACTTTATCTTTGATTTTTTAGCAATAACCATACATTAGTTATGTAATAAAGCAGTTTCAAAAATGTATTACACATCAGCAAAAGGAACTTTAGGACCATGAAAAACTAAACATTTTTTAAATGATATGCTCCTGAACAAGATAAAGAAGTATGATAGTGCAACCACTATTGTGTCACTGTCTGGTTTCTCTTTTGAGGTATTTACCCTTCTTCCTTCAAATGTCTGCACAAAAACCTAGAAAACGAAAACCTAGAAAGTATGCCCATATAGATAGCATGGTGGTTACCATTCATATTGTAGCGTTCTGAATCCTAGAATCTAAATACACTTTCAATCCTGTTGAAGCATCTTTAACTTTCCAACTTGTAATTTACTTTCTCTTTCGCTTGGAAAAGCTCTGTTTTCTTATACACTCTTTTTGAGTGTCATCTCTCTTAGCCTATGACTGTTTAAAGCTTGCTACTTCTTTAGGTAGTATCTAGCCTGAGTTTATAAATTTTATTTCTCAGGTTTTTTAAAGTTTTTATTCTTTAAGTTTCCCTTTAAGAAATTCAGTTCTATTTAAGGAATCTCCTCCCTGGCACAATATTTTCTTAGCTGTGAGTCCTTTTATTTTCTATGAACAGGAATGAGTAAAATGATTGACAAACTTTCCTTCTAGGTCATGATTTAAAAATTTAAGTAAATGAAACTATAGATCATAAGTTTGTATCATATGCAAAGTCATTCTTCTTCACAAAAGTATCAAGTATGCTACTAGGGAAAGATTTCTAGAAGATATGCTTAGAAGTTTTTTTTTTTTTAAAAGAATCATTCGATTCAAACAATATTGAGCAAGCACTATACTATTTCAAGGTGCTACATGAAATAAAGGAAACATGGTTTACCTTTTCAATGAAGTGACTATAACTTGGTACCAATAGTATGTTGAATAAAGTACAATATGTATAATACATATTTGGAAGACTGAACAAATATCTTTAAATTTCTTGATACCTTTGAGTATCTTATTGTGAGACTCTTGTTATTGATCATAAGTGTCAATATTTGGTGTCATGGGATTATAAGTTATAAGTAATTAGGATACTTAGTATTTGGTTATATTTAATTTAGGATATTTAGTGTTACCATTTAACCATTGATATGAGTACTCAAACCATCCAAAAAGAATACATGTATTTTTTGCCATATTCACTTTGACTATTTGTAACCAGATTCTAATTCAATCATAAAAGGATAAATACATGTTCCAACATGAATCATTGATTTATATGTAAAGGTAAAAATGTACTCATTTATTACTTTTTTTTCCCTGAGGCTTCTATCATTATGGTTTTTCAGTAAATTTCATCTAGTTGATGTTATATTAATATATGAAGATTATTTCTCATTGGGAGAATAAGGTTAGTGGGGAACAGTACCCAGAATATGTTTTCAAAATCCAGTTTCAACTAATGACATTTATTGCTGTCATACCACTGTAGTAATACTTTTGTAGAAACCAGGTCTTCAAATATTTAATATTTGAAGAATTTAATGCCAAGAATATTTAATACCATAAAGAATTAGATATATTATAAAGAGTTATGTCAGAATTCTGTGAGATTGTAGAGGAAGGATCAAATTAATTTGGTGAAATCAATGACTAGTTCTCTAAGGAAATGGCATTTAAGATAGAACTTAAACAATAAGGTTATTGTGATTTAAAAAAAGAGCAGTTGTTTTCATATCTAGTAACTTTCAAATACTTTTCTGAACTTTATAATCAGATTATTTTTAGATTTATTTTTCCTGATATTTGGAGTGCTTTCATGAACTTTATATATGTTGCAACATAAGAGTGAATAGTAATCTTGACAATAGATATAAGTATTATTAGAATGTCTGGTACTAAGATTCAGTGCTTTCTCCGTCATCTAGAGGTGGCATGGCTTAGCATTTTCTTTTTTTCCTGTCCATTTAAGATTACAATTTAATGAAATTTCACTAAGTGAATACATACATGTATTCAATAAATATGTTGCTCCACAACCCACCTTGTAAATCAGCAATCCCTGAAGAGTAGGCAACACTTGACTTTGAACAGATTTATTTTTCTTATTTTTGTATTGTTACAAGATCAGTTGAATTATTGAGTTATAAATATTTTGATGTGATGTTTTGTAATTTTATGCAGACGTTTTAATTTTAAACAAGAAAAAGAAAGCCTGAATATTTTGTTTTTTTAACATATTAAGTACAATTCTGTTAAATAACTAGCTATATTTATTCATAGAGTCCCGACCATTGTCAGTTCCTGTGAAAGCTGTGTTGAATTTATCTGCTGGCTGTAGAAGTCCTGAAGAAAGAATGAAAGAATTTATTGGAATAGTATGGAATGCTGTAAAGAGTCTCACATTGCAGGTAAAATAAAAGTTGGAAATATGGCTTCAATTTCTATGAACCTTTTTAATTTTCAGCACCTTATTATTGGTAGAATTTTCTCACTGGTAGTGCTCATGTATACCCTCAGATTTCCACAATTTAAATGGAAATTATTGGTGTTCTTTCCATATTACTAACAAAAATGTACAAAATACATGCTTTTCTTGATAAAGTTATAGAAATACCCATTTTGAGATATTTCTTGAATTAAAAATTCTTTTTACTCTAAGCACAGTGTAAAAGATTTTGTATTATAATATACAAGTCATATACTCATTTCAGTAATGAGATATTGAGTTAGAATTAAAGTAAAAGGGCTATCTGATTATTTCCTATACTAAATCATGAATTAAATATGAAAGTGGTATTTATAACTATTTACTATTATATTATTAAAATTTCTTCTCAATTTTACTTTTAAATGTTCATTATTTAATCTTACTGAACTATCCTCTTTCCAAATCATGTTTACAGATGAAATGCTCATCTATTTTCACTAAAGTTTTATAAAAATTATTTAACAGTTAGAAGTTTTCCTTTTTAAATCATATGTGAAAACTAATATCACTGACATTTATATAGGACTTAATGAGAACAAGACAGTAATAGATAAATACTGGGACCTTTTATTTATATTTAAGATGTAGAAGATTGCAAAAGAATGTTGGCTTCACTTTACAAAAAAGAGCAAGGTAGATGACCTGTAAACTGTAGTTATTTTGATTCTGCCTGAGAGCTGAAGTATTTTGCCATTTATAACACCGCTGTACTAAAATCCAAAGAGAATCAACATCTAAGAATTTCTCAACAAACTCCGAAACAGTATGAATATAAAAATATCTATACCTAGGTATATGATTGCCAAATTGCTGAAATCTAAAGAGAAAAAAATGAAAAGCAAGCACAGAAGAAAGAAATGTTGTAGACAGGGAAATAATATTAAGAAAGACAACATCAGAAATATTGGTGACTCAAAGATAATGGGTTAACTTCTTTAGCTTCTGAGGGAAATAAACTTTTGATACAGAATTGTTTCCCATAAAACATTTATCAAAAAGAATGACAAAATACATGCTGAAAGAATTTTTCTCCACAGGTATTTACTACCAGATGTGGTGAAAGAATTTCTCCAGACCAAAAGAAAATTAAAATAGATTTTCAGTTCTGCAAGAAATAATGAAGAATGCCAAAAATATTGTGTTAGAAACAGAATGAATGCTAGATACTATATAATTTTCAAAGAGAAACATTGAATACTAAGTACTATACGTTTTCAAAAGAATACAGCAGTGTTGATAGCTTTAGTCTCCTGACTGTGTTTCTTCTTCTTTCCCTGACAGTTAAATTCAGTATTTTAAAAGTAGTTACTCAAATCAAAAGAAAACATCTTTGATTGTGATAAGGCTTATTATTTAAGTTAAATTTCAGCAATTTATCGAGAAAATTTTAGTGGAGTTGTAATATATCCTTATTGTGACCAGGCTCTACTCTTAAAGATGTAAGGGTATGACTCTCGTGTCAACTAAGTGAACTTGTATAGACATTCTCTCCCAGGTAGGTTTTTAGATAAAAATGCTTGGATCTAGTTGACACCTAGATTGTCTCCATTTTGATACTCTAAGTAGAGCTGCGTATTAGGTTCTAACTGGAGGCAAGCTGTACCAAACTGCTTTGCTTACAGAAACTGCAAGACTATCTTTACATGTATGCAATATGTGCTGTTTTTAGTGCAGTGTTATACATAACCAAATTATAGTCTATTATAAGGAAAACTTACTTATCAGAAATAGGAGAAAAGCTTCTCTTGTTACTAAGTGCCAATTAGTAGAATGTTGTGATTGAAATGTTTTATATACAAGTGCCAGTGTTTGGCAGTGGATTATGGCAGTCGTGTAGAATTTTTCTTTCCTGAGCATGTTATTTACATGAAAATTAAAAGAAGAGTGAGAGAGAGAGCAAGTGTGCCTTGTTGCTGTTTTGTTGTTGTTCCAACTTGGCAGGAAATAGAACTTTAAAAAATTACAGTAATGTTGATTTACGTCATTGTGTTTTGGGAGTAGAGAATTACACTTTTCATGTGTTATACCGTCTATCATCCAGTAGTCTACTATCATAGTATATTGTGCTGTGCTCCCTCCCCACTATGTTATAATCTCTTGCCCTTCTTCTACTCTAGATTCTCAGTTTTATAATCAGTGTTCAAAGATTAGTTTTTAAGTTTGGTTTTATCTTACCCTTTAGTTTCTCTGTATTTTGTTTATGTGACCACCTCACTTTTGGTAGAATGGTCCGTATCAAAAAGACTTCTTGGTGTTTTGCTGGTGAGAATGTGGAGAAAACCCTATTAACAATGTTGGTGAGAATCTGGTTTAGCTGCTATGGAAAACAGTATGGAGGTTCCTCAAAGATTAAGAATGGATCTGTCATAAGACCTAGCAATTCCAGTCCTAGAGTTCTACCCAAAGAACACAAAAACAGTAATTTGAATGGAATCCTCCACCCCCATCTTCATAGCAGCCCTGTTTACAATAACCAGGATATGGAAACAAGTTAAATGTCCCAAAACAGAATGAGTAGAACAAGATGATGTATTTATACATAATGGAATACCACTCATCAATCAATAAGGACAAATCCATTCCAGTTGTGGCAACATGGTTGGAGCTGGAAGAGATTATGATAAGTAAATCAGAAGAATAGGACTTTTAAACAGACATCAGTTTTGTCTCACCAACCTCAACCAGAGTGGCACCTTTTACTACTCATAATGTACTAATGATTACTTCTCTGAACTCAATTGTCTACCCCAACTAGATTTTCCTGTATACACTGATACCAGATAAGATAGAAGAAACAACATAAAGAAAAAACCAAACAAACATTGAATTTCTTACATTATCTGTGCTTATAGAGGCAGAAAACACAGTACTTTTAAGATACTGCCAAACATTTATGTTCAATATAAGTCCTTTTAATATATAATGAAGCATTATCTCCTTATGAACTTCTTTGTAGTATATTACTTGATCTTCTTATAAACACTTACCTATTGCCTATGTCCTACTTCAAGATGCCGCTAATTTATCGTGTGATTTTGCTTTTGATATTTATATTTAGTCACCTAATTGCATGTAGCTTTTCTTAGGCTATACTCTTTAATCTCACAGTAGACCTATTACTGATGAGAATGAGAAAGGTACACCATTTTTTCTGTTATATTTTCTATTTTGATTTGGTCAAAACCATTCTAGTTTGTGGTCATCAGAAAATAATCTTGAGGAGTCTCCTTTTTTTTTTTCTTGTTTTCTACATTGTGCCTTACTGACCTTCATGTGTTCCTCTTTCACTAATTATACACATTCTATTTTTACTGTCTAAATCATCAGTAAAATAGATGTTTTATTCCTGATGACATCTTTTTATATATATATTTTAGTAATTTTCTAGGAAGAGTAAGCTGTGCTATTTATTCGTCAAAAAAGGTAAAATACTACAGTGATTATTAAGTTGTTAAGATGAATAACTACTTAAAGCACATATTTTTTACTCTAACAATTATATAGATCAGTGAACTTACCTGATTATAGTCCAACCTGACGTTCTAAATAATGGTTTGACATGAATAATATTTCATGGAAAAAAGGAGTGATACAAATGTTGTCAGCTCTCTCTTCAGCATTTACCATATATATCATGCTTTTCTTTAGTACCTCACTTAAAACCAGCTGTATTCAGGATTTAGTGATATTTTTGGTTTCACTAAGTTGGAGCTTAGAACTCTGGTTAAAAAAATACTGTTTTTTTCCCCTAAGATTTATTTAGTATTTGGTAGCTCTTCCTGAAAAACATCTCTTGTATTTTGATGTCTTGCCTGTTTTAAGAAATTTACTCCTTTTTGAAGCTCATCTATAACTTTCTCTTTTAAGCAGCTTAACTCTCTCTCTGCTTATTTATTTTCCCTCTATTCTAGTGAAATTACTTAAATATCAAAATAAATTTACATAGCGTCCGTCTGTCCGTCCATCCATTATACAGTCTACAGTGGGTTATATGAGATACAAAGAGGCAGCTTGTATTTACACATTTATTTGAAATGCTTGTGGAATATCTATATATCAGTTAGTAAGATATATCTGAAACTTTAGGAAGAGAGTCACAAAAAATCCAGGCTCTAAATTCCAAATTTTACAAAAAGTGGTATACATCTTTTCAGATGTTTTAGGAACCAAAATATGAACCAAAAAATTTTGACGTTGTCATCAGATAAAATGGATCATCATAACTTAAAGTCATCAAAAGATCATTTTTTTTTAATTGGAAATTTGAACAAGTAAATGTGTTTGGAATAAGTTGATTTAGGAATCAAACTTGAGATTTGCAAAATCCATATTCTTTTTGACTTACAATAGAAAAGCTTACATTTTACAAACACTTAAATATTATGTGCTAAAATCTATTTGTTTTCGCTGGGACAAGGAACTTCCACACTACATTGAAATGAATTATAGTGTTACATGTTGTGAACAAATTTTTAAAATATGAGCTTGTACAGAGTCTTTTCATAATGAACTAGCAGAAATTTGTGTTTCTTTATATTCTTTTGATATACTGATCAGCAGAGATCCTATCTATTATACTTTTTAAAAAAGTTACATTTTTATTCCAGAAGCACATAGTTGGCACTGCCATGCAGTTGAAAAAAATACAGTATTCTTGCCTTTACTAAAGGAGAACATTACATGAAGAACCTTGCTGGATTTTGCTAAGTTCAGTTTTCTTGTAAGTTCTAGATTATATTGTTGACTGTGGCATTTTGGGGCTATTATTTCTAGTTTCTGAAGTCTTCAGAGAGGAAAGTGTAGTGTAACCATGCCAAGCATCCTGGTCTCCTTTTGCTAATAATGCTGTGTTATTCCTTTAGGTCACTACTTCCCTGGTTGTGTGGGATTTTAATCAGAGTGTCACAGTGTCTCAGGTACCTTAAGCCATTTAGATTAGGACCAGTGATTTTCCTGGGAAGTTACAGCATATGACCAGCATTACAGTGATTATATTGTATAATCCGCTGATGTCTTAATGGTCTGTGAACTTCCTTGTTTATCTCCAGGGTTAAAGGAGAGTAGCCATTTCAGAATAGACTAGATCAACCACTTAATTGTAAAATAATTTTTTCACATTAAATGTTTAAAATTTGGCACAATGGACTGAATTTTTTTGTGGGCATTGAGAAAGTGATGGGAATTATGTGGTAGCTTGTTAGAAGGAGTAATTATGGAATATAAATTTAGGAATTTCTTGTCTTCCCTTGACACATATTTATGGGAATTTTGAAGATTTATTATACGTATAGAAATAAAACAGCCAAGATTTACTTCTGAGGTTTCTAAGTTAATACCCTAAATTGGGTGTATTTAGATCTACTACACTTGAAGATAACTAAAATATTTTCATAGTGTATTGAGAATTTATAAAATAGAAAAACTGATTTGGATGAGATTTCATACATTTATTAAAGTGCAAATAAAATACTGCTTATACAGTGACTCCCATGTATATAATTAAACCATAGGAATGATATTTTAAAGTAAAATTACTGTCATTTTTGCAAATTCATGTATTATGTGGATTGCACACTAAATATTTACTGTATATTTATTTACTTCAACAAATACTTAGATGACAATAAGTTGCATATTTTATCAGCACTAAGAAGAAGACCTAAGTCATGACAAGATTAACTTGCCAGAGGTTTCCCTGTGATTGACTCGTTAATTATTAATTGCCTTACTAGTTTGTCTCCGTGGTTTAATATGATGAAAAACATGCATTAAACCATTATTGTAATTAACATTTATACCTGCTGCTAATAAAAATATATTCACTTTTTTACTATCTAGCACATACTGGGCACTACATTGTGTACTAAGACTATAGCATGAACAAAATCAGTGAAGTTATCTTGGACTATGGAACATAATAGCCTAGTGTAAATTCTGTAAAACTCAATATTTTAAAAACTTCTCATTTAAAATTTTTTCAGTATTAGGGTTATACTGTTGTATGTGTGTGTGTGTGTGTGTGTGTGTGTGTGTGTGTGTGTGTGTGTGTGTGTGTGTGTGTCCCTGACTTCCTGCTTAGTTTTACGGTATTTAGGGATATTTTATGTATTTAAGAATACGTGAAAAGAAGTAAATAAAAAATGTTATCTGCAATATTTCTTCATTATCCTTTTTATATATAAAACTGTTTCCTTAAAAATAAAACATTCTTATGTTTTGTTCTGTGGAAATTTTGCAGAATATAATTATCACTGAAGTTTCAATTAAAAAAAATCAGGTTACTTGGATTTAGAAACACTAAAGGGCAGAAAATATAGTATGACATTTTAAAATAAATAAGTAAAAATAATTAAAAATGAAATAAAATCTACATCTTAAAGTGAAAAATGTGTTCTCTAGGTTGGACAGTGGGGTCGCTAAAATGCTCAGATTAATATATAAATGAGACTGATCTTACTCTTTCCCTTTCTACTGAGTTGTATCACAGTATTGGCACACGACTTAAAAAATCTAAGTTTACCAGATCTCAAACATGGGGCTTCACAATGTTGTATGGCACATAAAGTTGGAACTTAAGGAAAAAATGAATGACAGTATTTTCATCTATTACAAAAAGTAATTTCTACTTTATTGGCTTATTCTCTGTATATGATACTTAGATATGTAGACCTTGACCTGTGAGGAATCAAAATAGAGGTGGTTCTACCTCAAGAATTTGTAATAATCCCTTCACTTTAACACATGAATGTGTTCAATATTGGCGAAAGAACACGTTGCTACCAAAACTGAAATAAGATCCTTGAAACAGAAAGGATGTTGCCATGGAAAAATGAAGTAACACTCAGTGCAGCTGTGATGCATTAATGAATAGGATATTTTTTTTAAAAGATCATTTGTGTTTGGTGTGGCTCAGAGGGTCCCAACCAGATGGTTTCCATGAACATGATCTGACCCCCACTTTGAGGACTTCTTACTGGCAGATTACTTCATTTTCTTTCCCTTGGATTGTCAGATCCTTACATTAATGCAAAATTTACTGCTGTAGATTTATATTCACATATATAAATCACTGAACATTTTACATTAAAACCACAATTTTAGACATGCAGTTTAGCAGTTATTTTAAAAGTGTAAAAAGATTTATGTGATAGCTTTAGTATATATACATAAGATGTAATATTATAATAAACTTGAGCAATTTGGATTATATATATATGTTTTAGTTTCTTTTTATTTTTTATTTAAAATTTTTTATATTGAGGTAATACTGTTTTACAACACTATATATGATTTAAAGGTAGAAGATCACACCCTTCACATTTATGCTTTAACTGTTATCATTAATGAAATCCATAGACATTATCCTTTTTTAGAAAGTCTATTTTTTAGCGTCATTTATCTGTACTGTTTATTTTGTATGCTTTCCTCAGGTGTTTAAACTTGAAATAATTTTTGAATTACTAGAATTTTGAAATATATTTTGTTTTTGGAAATCTTGGTATAATTAAAATTTGTTTCATGGGACATATGTATATGACAGTGTATTTCATTAATTCCTTCACTTTGTTGAAAACTTTTATTAACATAGTATCAGTTGTTATGTGAAGTGTTAAATACTGGGTTTTCAGTTTGAACTTATAATTAGTATTAGAAAGTGTGTTCTCCATAGGCCATTTTACTTTGTGCAAATGAAAATTATTGATGAATTTAACAATACAATATAAATGTAATATATCGCATAATATATTTTTATTTCAGAATAGAAAAGTGAACTATTTAATAATACATACCTTTTTATAGTGCAAGATAAAATTTGCTAAAATTTTTTTATAATGTAAGATAAAATTTGCTAACTAAAAACTGAAGGCATATTCCATAAACCACTATATATATTTGCTTATATTATTATATTATGCTTTTCTTCTTTGAATTCACTATTTTGTCCATGTACAGAAATAGTGAAGCAAAGATGAATAAGTTAGCTTATTTAGTAAATTGGCAAGTTATTACCATATCATGGAATTCTAGACTTGTTACATATATTATGTTCCCTCTAAGTAATTATGTAAGTACCAAGAAAAGGAGTAAATTTTGTAACCATGATTATATAACATATGGTCAATTTGCTAGTATAATTTGCTAGAATATCCAAGCATTTTTCAGGCAAGCAATTTTTATTATTTCTTCAGGTTACACTTTTTTTTGCCAGACATATTAAAGAAAATAGATTTCAAGTTAATATTCAAATATTTTATATCAATGATTTAAATAATGCTGAATTGTTTCACATGAGGTTATAAAATATACTGGGTTGTTTGAATAAGTTCACTAACCAAATACAGAATATTATTTGTGATAGACTAGTAAGATAATAAACCTAAGTTGCTTATGAATTAAGAAGTCATGATGAGTTCTTTGGATTTCCTTAGTCTTACTTCAAATTTCCAAGAAAATGACAATTCAGGTACACTGGAATAAAGGAAGCATAAAAAAAGAGAAAGTATGTAATAAAACATGTTATTCTTTTAAAGTTTATCTGGAGATAAATTTCAGCAGTTTTAATCATATTATATATTGGTCTGTAAAGTAAACAAGGAAAGACTAAATTCATATAGAAATATTTGTTTGTGATTCTTTAAAAAAAAATAAGGACAAGAAGTATTAATCACCTTTAAAGGTCTAATTGGTGTTAACAAAATCTAATGAACTGCAAAAGAAGGAGATTTTTGCACTTTTTGCCAGCACATTTTCTAATTCAATCATGTTTTTTTGTGGAAAGAACTGTGGAAAGGCAGATATTTTTTCATCTCATATACTTTGCACTCTTTTGGCCAAATTTATAGAAAGAAAAAACACCTTTTCAAGTGTTTATTGTTTCTTTAGTAAAAATAACTCATAAAGACATATGTATTACATACTTTTTTTTTTAACATTGTCTGTTTATTATGGTAAAAATATGTGTTTAAGGACATGTTTACCACTATGTTTATCTGACTAAAATATTTTAATTATGTTTTTCTCTTCTAGCTTGAAATACAGTCTTGTTGTGTATTCATTCCAAATGATAATCTGCCTTCCCCAAGTACAATTGTGTCTGGAGACATTCCTGGAACAGTAAGAAGTTGGTACCATGGACAAACTACAATGCCAGGAACACTTGTCCTTTGTTTGCCTCAAATAATGATTATTAGTTCTGGTCACAAATACATGGAACCTCTGCAAGAGATTCCATTTGTCATCCCACGGCCCATTCTTGAAGAAGGTACACTAAAAACAATTATTACCATGGTGGTAATATTTTATGCTTATATTTAGTTTTGTTGTTTTTTACATTTGTTTATGTCTACATAAATTAGTGTTTTCATTGAATTATATACATGAAAATGAGTGAAGGGATCTTTAAAGTATATCTAAAAAGAAAGATCTACAAAATAAGTGAACCTGTGTTGCTACTTATTGACTTTTATTGACTGCTAATTGACCTTAAATCCTATTCATATACCAGTATAAATATAGACCACAAAAGCCCATATCCAATGTGGTGTAATAACCAAACTGCTAAAGATAGTTAAAATTAACTTCAGAAGAATATTGGTTTTGGGTGTTTACATTAGACTGAACTGAGTGTAATAACTAAGTTCATCTTAATTTAAACCAGCTGACATGCGTAGGTGTATTATAACACAGATAATATGTTTTTTATCAGACATGCTATATTTCTACATTTTCACTTATTTAAATAAAGTAGATAGTTGTGTTATGGGAACCATAACTGTTTTCAATAAATTCTTGATTTATGATGTTACAGTGTTTTTAGTTGCAAACTCATACCCTCATGAACTTTGACATATTTATCTCAAACAATATGTGAACCTGGAAAAGTTTTGAGATAAAAAGTAAATAATATAAATCTATATTATAAAACAAGGCTCAAATTTTTGATGGTGCTAAACAGGTCAACACCTTGTTCATATTATTAGGATATAAGTGATGAATTTTGATATTCAGATTACTACATGTACTGTTTTTGAAAAGCAGATATATATATATATATAATCTGTGATTTTTCTTTTAGTTTTATTTGTTGATTTCTTACTGAAATATAATTTCCTTAAGTGTTTTTGAAGTAGCATGATTTTACTTCCAGAATTTAATGTTGGGACGTAATAAAATGAATAACATTATTATAAAATCATAGAATTTAAGGGTTAGAAAAGATGTCCTTTAGTTCATCTTGTGTGATCTTTGTGAAATTGATTCAAGGGTACTTTCTTGATATCATATTGGATATATCCAATTGCTATTTAGTTTGGTTATAGGGAGTTTATTATCACACTGCTGATGTTTCTCTAATCAAGGATATGTTAGTCTGAGAACATTGACAAGTATATCTTGAAAAGGCAATATCTGAAGTGATAATGCCTTCTTCTATGAAGAAGATACCAGTACTAAAATTTGAAACACAAAGATGAAGATTCTTAAAAATGTTAGAAGACAAAATATCTTCAAGGAAACAATCAACAGCAGTGGATCTTTCAGTAGACAATGAAAAACATCACCACAAAGATATCTTTAGGGGATCAGCTGAAAATAACTATCAATAAGAAATTTTATATCCAACAAAATATATTTTGAAAAGAGGTACAAAATAAATATATTTTAAACAAGGAAAGTTTAAATTGCTAAGAGCAGATAATTACCAAAATGCAAAAGAAAAATGTCTGAGATAGAAGTATGAACTGTGACAAGAAATAGTATGTGAGAAGACAGATATGGCTCATTTGTCAAATTTGACTTATTACCAAATTATTTGAAAAATTATTGGAAGAGACATGTCAGTTCATTAACATACTGTTTATTGCTGCTAATGCATTACAAAGCAGAATTGAGCAGTTGTCAACAGAAACTATATATTTAAAGGACTATCTAAAAAATTTGCTATGCATTTCTTTTCAGAATAAATTATCCATACCGCACAATAGCTATGAAGTTTTTAAAACAGCATTTAGAATATATAGCAGTTATAAACTATAAAGAGAAAGAATAGGGAAGCTTTACTTCAGTTTACCCTAAGATTAAAACATTTACATACGAACGTTATGTTTTATTAGGTACCGCATTTGGATGGGATAAAATGAGATTTTTCATTTTTTATTATTTATCTTTCTATCATTTTTTCTAACATCATGTAGTATCCATAGTTCCAACCATCATAGCATCTGTGCACCATTGCCATATTCCTTTGTGGTCATCCCTCTGCTCTTTTGCTGCCCGCTCACCTCCCCTTCTTTGCTGTACACTTCAGCTTGCTAGTTTTGATTTTTTTTCTTGATCTTTAGTTTGGTTTCTCTATATTCCATATATAAGAAGACCATTAGGTATTTATCTTTTTTCTTCTAATTTTGGCCAGATAGTCCCTTCTAGCTCTATCCATCTTGGTGCAAGTTGCTTGAGTTTGAAAGATATTATCTTTAATTGAATCTTATTGTGAAGAAGGTTGTTCAGTATCAGTACTGTTAAAATGTTTCAAGTCATTTATTTTGCTTACCTCTGAGTTTCTAACTTCCCTTAATCCATGACCTTAATAATCCTTAATTTTTTTAAGAAGCTCATTAGTAGAGTTAAGATATCATTATATATAATGAAACACTGTAGATATATTCCATTAATATGTTATGTATACTCATTTTATAAATATAATCCAATATTTCATTGTTTTTAGGACAAGGATCAGTTTTCCATGTTGCTGGAAATAGGGTCCCCATATCCAACCATCTAAAAATGTTGTAGCAATATTACCACCCCCCTTTTTTTGTTGTTGGTTTGCTGTTTGCTGTATTTACAAAGAATTTACTTTATCTGTACTTACCTGGCATATACCCAGGTGGATTTTACCCATATGTAAAAAGTAATTTGTACCTTTGAGTTAATATATATATTTGTATTTTTTTATTGAGGTAACATTGGTTTGTCGCATGGTTTATGACTTGAAGGAATAGATTCACCCCTCTTCTGATGGATGTCACTACAACACACCCTCCACAACAATATGCATCATCCTTTACCCATACACCTTTGGACTCCTCCATTTTGTTCCCACTCCGAACCTTAACCTTTCCCACCCTCATTTCTATAAGCAGATTGTACCCTTTTTTCTCATGGATTTTTTTTTTGAAAAGGCTAGCATTTCCAGTCTGATTATCATTCTCTTTTCATTACTCATTTAAAATATCTCTATTCCTAGAATGAGCCTGCCAACTTTTGTGCATCCTTTTTATATGATAACTGACTTTATTCTCATCTTGTTTTTTTTTCCAAATACATTATAATTGTACTTAAGAACTACTCACCATTCTATCTTTAAAATATAAATGTTATTCTCTAATTTTTTTTTTCTAGAACTGATTTGACAGTATTGGAGTTTATTTTTGAGCCTTTTTTTTAAAACCAAAATCATGTACCAGATATAGAAGGCTGGGAATGAATAGATGCTGCTAAAGTCTATTTACATACTCCCTCAGAGAATATAGACTGACTATATAGTCAACAAATTTGAAATCATTCTATCATTCTTTAAGCATATGGTTATTCTCATTGGCCAAACCTACCCTGAGAAAAGATTATTTGAAAATATTTAAATCTTAAGTAGCTATTTAAAAATTTTTATATATTAACTTCTATTTAAGGGCTGTAATTTAATTTTTTTCTTCACTTTAAATGGTGTATGTGCAAAGTGTAGTTTACTCTTTATATCTGTCTACACATGGAAAAAAGAATCTGAAAGTTTATTTATTCACTCTTAGTTTCCAGTAGTCCTCCTTGGTTCATGTCACTCTACATTCTGTTCTTCAAATTACTTGAGTATTAGAATCTGCAGAGCAAAGCACCTCAGTAACTTGCTTTTTATGCATCATCTTTACATGTTTAATGTTTTTGTGATGTTTTTATCTACTGTGTCTACTCTTATATTTATACTTTTTTGGTTTGTAGTGCTTTTATCTTTCACTGTTGTTTTTCTAATTTCAAAATATAGATATTTTCAAATGTTCATATTAAACCAATTATTAAATGTGTCAAAGTCTATATGACCTTTGCATTCTCCTCCTTTTTGTCTGCTTGTCTGACCCTGTTGTTATATGTTCAGTTCATTTTTGTTGTTTTTGCTGATGGAGGACCTTGCCTCCATGTTATAGCTGTTTACTGATCACAGTGGTAGCTGATGAAGGCTGTGGCAACTTCTTAATTTTAGACAATATTGAAATTTGCTGCATAGATCGCCTCTTCCATTTGCTAAAGATTTCTCTGTTGCCTGTGGAACTGTTTGAAAGCAAAACTTCTTTCAAAATTGCAGTGAATCTTCTCAAACCTGGTGGTACTATAGCAATTAAATGTATGTAGTATTCTGAATCATTTGTTGACATTTCAGCTTAGCCACAGCACCTTTATCATGGTTATATTTGATTTTAGGAAACCACCTTTCTTTGCTCATCCATAAGAAGCAACTGTTCATTCAAGTTTCATTATGCAATTGCGGTAGTTCAGTCACAGGTTCAGGCTCTACTGTTGTTTCATTTGTTATTTCCACCACATCTGTAGTTACTTAGTCTACTTAAGTCTTGAATGTCCTGATTCAATGAGGAGTGTAAATAATTTTCTTCCAAACTCTTGTAATATTCATATATTGACCTCTTCCCTTGTATCACAAATATTCTTCATGGCATCTATAATGGTGAAACCTTTTTAGAAAGTTTCAATGTATTTTGCCAGATCCTTAAGAGAAATCGCTATCTATGGCAGCTGTGAGCTTATGAAATATATTTCTTAAATAATAAGACTTTAAAATTAGAGCGACTCATTTATCCATTGACTGCAGAATGGATATTGTGTTAGTAGGCCAGAAAACAGCATGATTTCCTTATAAATTTTCATCAGGGCTCTTATATTTTCAAGTGTATTGTCAATGAGCCATAATGTATTTAAAATAATTTCCCCCCTGAACTGTAAGTCTAAATGGTGTGCACAAAAATATTCATTAAATTATTTTGTAAACATAACATGTTCCAAGTTTTATTCTATTTACAAAGTACATTGAGCAGAATTCTAGGATTCTGAGTAGGATTCTTACATAATTATTGGATATTCTGAATGGTTAAGTGAACACTGAACTCCACTGAAAGTCACCAACTGCCTTAGGCCCTATCAAAAGAGTCAGCCTCCTTTTTCAATGTAGATAAAACAGTCTTTATTAAAAGAAGATGCTATATGGGACTTCCATAGACAGAGGACAGGCCTGGTTTCAAAGCATCCAAACAGACTTCACTTACCATTCGGAATAGCCAATAACTATGTAAGAATCTTGCTAACACAATATCCATTCTGCAGTCAATGGATAAACGAGACACTAATTTTAAAGTCTTATTATTTAAGGAATGTATTTCATAAGCCTACAGCTACTATAGATAGTGATTTCTCTTCATCCATCTAGTTTATGTGTCAGAATATCACTTCATTTATTTGTGTTTGCAGTGTAAGATAATTAAAATGTGCCCCCCAAAATGCTATTATAAAAACAATATTAATACTGAAAAAATAAGCTGCAACCAGAATAGAAGTAAAATAGCATCTTTTTATCTGTGCCTTAGAGCTTTCTCAGTATACTGATATGCTCACAGGAGATATAAACTTGATTGAAATATAATGTATGTTTTTATAGAAAACATGTAATGTATGTTTTTATAGATGAGGCATACCATTTTGAAGATACCAATTTTTTTTAACTTCTAAATCTATGCAGATATTTTCTCAGTCATGACCTGGTTTCTTTTATGATAACTTTCTCTTTCCGGATGCTTCATTATCTGCCCCACTTACTCAACAAATATTTATTAACCAACCTCAGGAGAGCAGACACAAAGAATAAAGATTTGCACTACATTGATGTGGCATTTATCTCATATTTTAGAAGTTATTGAGAGGTGTCAGCAATAAATAAATGCAGTTTAAAAAGTGTATGTTCTATAGCAGGCTCTGTAGAAACCATTAGAGATCTTAATATCTAAGTAGGGTTTCCAAATGCTATATCCTGACTTCCAGTGTCACTCATTTCCCAGATACATTTTCCCTTCTTGGATTTTTAAAAATTCTTATTATTACTTTTTAAAAAATAATTACATATGCACACATACATACATATGCACATCACTACATGCATTGAAGTTCTGGCTTATTTCTGCTAACATGGTTATTTCTGGCTCCATCCATGTTGTTACATATGATAGTTTTGTCTTTTTCAATGCTGAATAAAATTCCACTGTGTAATAATACCATAGCTTTTGATCCAGTTATCTGTTTTGTGGTATTTGGGTTTTTTCCATACCCTGGCTTTTGTAAATAGTGCTACAATAAATATAGGTTCCTTTGAAATTGTGTTTTTCTATCCTTTGGGTAGATTCTTAGAAGTGGAATCGCTAGGTCAAATGGTAGTTCTATATTTGTAGGTTGAAGGTCCTCCACACCACTCTACATAGTGGCTGAACCGGTTTGCATTCCACCAGCAGTATGTGTTCCTGTTTTCTCTGTATCCTCACCAGCACTTGTTGTTGTCCTTTTTTTTTTTCTTTTTTTTAATGAGGGCCATTATTACCAGTATGAGTTGATATCTCATTGTGGTTTTGATTTGTATTTTCCTGATAATAAATGATGTTGAACACTTTTTCATTAGCCTGTTGGCCATTTCTATTTCCTCTTTGGAGAAGTATTTTTTAGGCTCTTCATTTTTTGACTGGGCCTTTTGCTCTGTTCTTGACACATCATGTGAGTTTTTTGTGGATCTTTGATATCAGGCTTATCAGTTCAATGGAGTGCAAAATTTTTTGCCATTTGTCTGTGTGTTCTGTTTTGGTTATTGTCTCTTTAGCTGTACAGAAGCTTTTGAGTTTCATGTAGTACCAGCTATTTTTGTTTTCCTTTGTTTTATTTGCTCCTATAGTTGGGTCCTGAAAGATGTTTCTTTAGTATAGGTCATGGAGTGTTTTGCCTAAGTTTTTTTCTATATATTTTATGGTTTCAGGCCTTACATACAAGTATTTTATCCATTTTGAGTTGGTTTTATGTGTTGTATAAGGGAGTAGTCTAGATTCATTCATTTGCATGCAGTGATCCGGTTTTTCCTACCACTATTTATTGAAGAGACTTTCCTTGCTCCAGTGTATGTTTTTTGCTTCTTTGTCATAGATTAGCTGACCATTCATGTGTCTCTTTAATTCTGGACTTTCAATTCTGTTCCATTGGTCTCTGTGTCTGTTGTTCTGTTTACTATGGCTTTGTAATATAATTTGAAGTTTGATACCTCCATTCTCTTTTCTTGGATTTTTCTGTTGCTAATTTGATAGGAGTATTTATGGAACCTTATCTCTGAAGAGGACATAAAGCTCTTCACTTATTTTAAAATTCTTAATAGAATTCACTCATAAAATTGCTGAGTAATATAGTTTACTATTTCTTATTAAAGAGAGCGTGGTATTGCTATAATCTGTTTTAAACAATTTTTAAATTTCTACTAGTTGCTGACATTTTGTAATTTTGATCTTACTTAACAACTTTGTAACAAGAGGTTTCTCTCCCTGACTTTTTTTCCTTCCCTCTTTGATTTCTTCAACAAAGAAATTTCAGTTCTTCCCCCTTTGTTGTGCAGAGTAACTTATTTTTTGCCTGACAATCTTTACATGTTTCGCCATCAATCTTTAGGTAAAAATGTAAAATCCTTAAGGTGACCAACAAGGTACATCATAAATGTGCATGCATATCTCTCATACTCTACTTTCTTCCACTCCACTTACTCTAAGGTATTGCTCTACCTCATGTCCAGTAGCCTTTTCTATGTATGTCCTTTCAGCATGTACATTTCTGACACATCTTTGAGCTTTACCATATGCTCCAAATGTGACTTCCGTATTCATCTCTCCTGGCTTCCTTTTCCTTCTCTTACAAATCATTTGCCAGTTCCTCTGTTCTTGGTTCCCATTGTGCTTGATTCATCATTTTTATGATCCTTATCCCAATTTTAATTATTTTTATCTTATATTACTTCCTTTCTTGCTAAAGAGGACAAGATATTTACCTGTCTTATTCATGTTCTCTTCTTATCTTGTACAGTATATTGCACAAAATAGCTTAGTAAGTGATTGCAGAGTATACTGTTCAGTAAATAGCTTTTGGTTGCCAAAGGAAAAAACCTACTAAAAATGGAAAAGTTAACGTCTAACTTGTCTTTAGTTTCCTTAACAACTTAGAAAAATTATTTTATCTTTATGCAATCAAAAAATAAAAGAATCCCCCCCCCCCCTTCCACCACTGCTGTTCCCAGCATTACAAAAATGATCAATAGGATGAGCAGGAACTGTTCTCATTAATAAATTTGAGTCTCCTTCTGTACTGAACTTGGATTTTTAAAGTTCACCATCTTGGGGAACTGTTTGTTGAAACATGTCATCTGATTTCAATTGTGATGGAAAGGGAGAAATGATCTCTAATATATCCAGATCCAATCTGTGTAGGTTGTTTAGGTCAAAATCAACATCTTGAGTTTCATTAGGGAGCACTTGCAGTGAGGCTTGCAGATGTAATTTGCCACATCCAGCTCACACCTCTGAGCAGATGGGTTTCCACACTGTGCTTAGCAGAGGTTTGTTTTTTCTTCTTTGAAAGAGTTGCCTGTGACTGTAATAAAATATTTTGACAGAAATGGAATATTGAGATCATTTGTAAATTAAGACTTTGCTATTGTTGGAGTTAGTGAGTTTTAATAGAATCTGATGTGAAAATTGTTGACTATCTATGAAAAGCACTAGGTTTATTTTTTTATATAGTTCTGGTTCACCTTAGTGACTTATATGTATTGTTCTACATTAGATTTTTTTTAAAAAATCATTGTTTGATAATCACAATTTCCATTGTTTAAAAAATGTTGGTGTAGTTTGCTATAGTTTCTTAACAGTTTTGCCATGTCTTTGGCTTTAATCCTAAACCATATGTAAATGTGGTTCCTTGGGGGAAAAGAGGAATCTTAGAAAAGAGTTTTAGGTTTGGTCTTGATGTTGTTTTTAAGTAAATCTCTTGGAAACTGTAATATATGTATTACAAATGATGTTAACCTGTTGAACTGCAATTAAATATAGTTAACATGATGGCAGTAGATACTATTCTCTTCTTAATAGTGCACATTTAGTTTTTCTGGTCATTTGTTTAGCTATGGGTTCTTTGGTGTTCACTTATTTCTATTAACTTTTTCTTCCTTTAAGTAACATTGGTTTACATCATTATTTGTATTTCACAAGTATTGGATTCCCAGGTCCAGTACTGTTACCATAGTTCTCAACTCAAAACATCCATCGTCTACTGTGCTCCCTCCTTACTTTGTGCTTGTCCTTCTTTCTTCCCCCTCCCACTCTGAATGTCTCAATTCTTAAGTCTGCTTTCAAGAGCTGGTTTTTGAGTTTGGCTTTATGTGAATCTTTGTCTCTGTCTTCTTTGTATTTCACATATAGTAACACTGTTTCATATTTGTCTTTCTCCTTTTGAAAAATTTAGTTCAGCATAATCCCTCCCAGCGCCATCCATGTCACTGAGTAACATTTTATTGTGTATATGTATGCTACATCTTCTTGATGTTCCTATCTTTTGGGGGGAACTCGGGTTGTCTCCGTAGTTTGACTTTTTAAAATAATGCTGCAGTAAGCAGAGGCATGCAAATTTCCTTTCAGCTTAGAGTATTCATGTTCTTCAGGTAGATACCTAGGAGTAGTATTTCTAGGTTGTATGGTAGACCCTTTTATTTCTTGAACTGCAATTATTAAATATAGTTCACATAGTTAACATAATTGTAGTAGACATCATATTTTTATGCAAAAATTAGCCCTTGTGCTTTTCATGGAGTTTCCTTTTGAGAAACTTCCATATTCCTTTCTACAGAGGCTGGACTGATTTATATTCCCTACCCACAATTAGAGTTCATCTTTCTCCATATCTTCACCAACACTTGTTGCTCTGCTGACTTTTTTTTTTAAGAGCATTTAAAGGCATTTATCAATTGTTGATATATCAGCACGTGCTATATTAGTGTGATTTTGAATTGCACTTATCTAACATTAAATGATAATGAACATTTTTTCATGTTTCTGTTGACTATCTGTATTTTTTCTTTCCAGAAGTTCCTATTTAACTCTTCTGCCCTTTGTTTGAGTTGTTTATTTTCTATCAAGTTGTCTGAGTTCTTTTGTATAGCTTTGAGATTAGCCACTTGTGAGATGTATGGTGTGTGAATATTTTCCCCCACTTAGTTGGGTTTTTTCTCTTAGTTGTGGCTGCATTTACTATTCAGAAGCCTTTTAGTTTGAAGTTTTCATGATTGTTAACGTTTTCTTGTTTTCCTTACCATTGTGATTTTATCTGTGAATACATCACTGAAAATTATGTTGTTAAGTGTTTTACCTTTATTTCTTTAATATATTTTATAGCTTCCAGCCTTACATCAATCTTTAATCCACTTTGAGTTGATTTTTTTGTGTATGGTGTGAGATATTGATTAAACTTTATTTTTTTGCATTTGACTGTCAAGCTTCCCCAACACCTTTTTACTGAAGAGACTTTCCTTGCTCCAGTTTATGTTCTTGGCTCCTTTGTGTTAACTTATGTATGTATGGATTTATTTCTGAGATCTTAATTCTATTCCATTTGATTATTATAACTTTAAATTGTAGTTTGGAGTATGGAAGTGTAATGTCATCATTTTACTTCTTTTGTTTTGGCTAGGTTTAATTGGTTGTCTGGGTTTTTTTGTGTGTGTGTGTGTGCTTCTATCTGAATTTTAGTAAATTTGTTCTGATTCTTTAAAGAATACCCCGAGATTTTAAAAAGGTTTCCAGTAAATCTGTATAATGCTTTGGGTTGGATGATCATTTTGACTATGTATAGTCTTCCAATCCATGAGCAGGAACTATCTTTCCATTCCTTTGTTTCTTCTGTTCCTGTTATCTATGTCTTCTTCATGTGTGCATGTGCATGCCAGTGTGCTCATGCTTTTCAGTACAGATCCTTTATGTCCTTTTTTTAAGTGTGCTTCTAGACATTTAATGTTATTATTATATTTTTTACATAATAATAAAGGGATAATTGTCTTCATTTTTTATACTTCTACCACATTATTTGTATATATAGGAAAGTAACTGATTTTTTGTATATTGATTTTATAATCTGCCATAGTCTGGCATTTAAAGGCTTGAAAAAGAAACCTAATTTTATTTCTTATGTGTCAATTTTGCTTCCTCCTCAGCATATATATATATTTATCTTAAAAATAAAAAAAAGACATAATGTGCTCTCCTTTTTTTCTGATCACTTTTTAAAAATAACCATGTAATTTGCATTGCTTTAAAAAATTTTTAAGTGATACTATGATGAGATAGTCTTTTAAATTTTTTTTAAATTTATATATAAATTTCACAACATTGTAATCTCAAGGATTTACCCCCC
>PVHY01015021.1:0-36978 GCA_004024945.1 Uropsilus gracilis
AGACTGTCAAATAACTTAAATTTATAAATGAAACTTTTATAAATTAGAATCAGTTTAGTAGGTGTAAATGATAGAACAAACTCTAAAAATCATTTAAAACCTAATATGTAAATTGATATGAATACAAAATTAAAGGAACATATTTTCTGGTGTTTCTCTTTTAATTCACTTTAATGAAATCTCAAAAAGGGAAATATGTATGGTGATCCTTTCAGTTTGTCCTTGTTTTTTTGCTTTAATAACATGTTATTGTGAGTAAAAAAGACTGATTTTGACCTGTGTATAAAGAGTAGGTATTTCAAATGAGTCTCACTAGTTGCCAGCTTGTCATATGCGCACAAAGCAATCAATACAAGTTTGCCTGAAATTTTTTTATTCTATTTAATAATTGAGATACGGTTGACATATACCATCATATTAGTTTCAGATATACAACACAATAGTGTGATGTAAGTATCATTTTCAGTAGTTTGAGGGTCCTTCACACAGCTTTTCATAGTAGCTGGAGGTGTCTACATTCCTACCAACAGTGTAAAATTGTTTGTTTTTCTCTGCATCTATGTCAGCACTTGTTGTTGCCTGTTTTTTAGATATGGACTGTTCTTATTGGTGTGAAGTGATATCTGATTGTGGTTTTGATTTGCATTTTCCTGATTATAAGTGATGTTTAGCATTTTTTCATATGATTGTTGGCCGAAAATTCATATTTCCTCTTCAGGAAAGTGTCTTTTAAGCTCTTTTGTCCATTTTTATGACTGGGCATTTTGCTTTGCTTTTGTTAAGTCGATGTGAGGTCCTTGTAGATCAAGGACCTGATATCAGACTCTTATTTGTTAAATGGAGTGCACAAATTTTCCCATTCAGTTGGGTGTCTCTTTGTTTTAATTATTGTCTCTTTTGCTATACAGAAATGTTTAGTTTGATATATACCTAGTTGTTTATGTTTCCCTTCATTTTCTTTGTTTGTTTAGGTGTGTCCTGTAAGATGTTTCCGCAGTATAGGTCATGGAATGCTTTGTCTATGTTTTCTTCAATATAGTTTATGGTTTTTGGGAGAAGAAAAAGTTAAAACTAACAAACTGACAACAGAACTAAAGAATACAGAAAGGAAGGGGGGGTAAGGGAAGGTGAAATCAGTGGAGGGCTGAACACAAGAGGATGGTTCATGGCTGATATGGTGGTAAGAGAACCTTGGAATATACAGATGTAAAATACATAAACACACATGTATGCGTGTATGTATGTATGTATGTATGTACAGATCAGTATGTATGTAATCAATTAAAAAACTAATGTGATATAAGTAAATATTGCAAAATGATCACAATTAAGTCTGAAAAAAACAATGATCATCACACAGTTTACAAGCTTCTCTTTGTAATGCAAACTTCACAGTTATAAGCATGAAAGGCACTTAATTGTGGTCTTGAATTGAAATCAAGACAAAAGGGGCAAAAGCTGTTAATCAACAGACCAGTGTTAAAATGTGGCTTCTGTGGGTGAGGTTCCCTCAGGTCCATACTACCCATGCATAGCAGTTGCCAGACAAATACAGTTTAACAACAGGGTTTTATTAACAAGGGAAATTAACTAGGAAAACAAAAAGTCCTCAATGCCACAAGTGACCATTTATCTTACCTCAGTCACCATTTAGTCCAAAAGTTCCAAATACATGTCCAAGATGGTGCCCCTTATAGGCATTGCAAAGTCTAGTCTTTCTCCAGCATCTTCCCTTTGCTCTTCTCTCCATCATCCAAAGCAGCTCCACTTCTCCAAGGCTCTTCAAACTTTTCCAACAGATGCTGATGCAAACTCAGCTTTTCAAATCTGCTGCCTTGATGCAGCTCCACATGCTTCCATTACCAGGCCCACCTTTGGCAGTGTCTGGCCAAATTCAACAGGCCTGCCCTCAGCAGCCCCTGGTCACCCCCGGCTTGCCATTCTGATGCCCAACTTCACATGGGCAATGTATCTGCTGTCCACTCTCCACCAGAGTTCCTTGCCACCTCCAGCTCATTCTTCCAGGAGGCTTCCCCTAGCCAGGCTATGTGGGCCTGTTCTCTCAGTTCACCATTCTCATCTCTCTGCCTTTTTTCTCATCCTTTTTTTATATTCCTATTTTCTCTTGTGGTTCTTTCAGACTCCACCCACCAGGGTATTTAGGCACCAATACAATTTTTAACTGGGTCACTACTCTGTATCAGGATTATTCTTCTTGTTTACTTAAGGTAAATGCATTCAAAATAATCATAATTGACAGAGAAAATAAATAGATACAATAATCAAGAATCTCTCCAGGGCTATTAAAAGGATACAGACCAAGAATATTTACATTTCAGAGTGTTTCGGACCAATTTTCACTCATTAAATTAGAGAAAATATACTGTAAACTAGACATATTTTCCAAAGTTGAGTGCACAATATTAAGACTTGACCATTTCACCAGAGCAGATAACTAAACAATTGCATTAATTATAAGTTGACAAATCATAAACAGACCTGATGAATTATCACTACAGGTTATAAATGTTGCAAAAGAAATTCAATAGAAATTATTTTCTAAAACAGCAACAGTACCTTGGAATTTTTTCCAAGTTTTATGTAAATCGTAAATCTTATGGTTTACTGTATCTCAAACACTCCATTGATATGAAAATATATCCTTTCAGGAAATTATGAAACCATGTTGGAGGAGAGGTTTTTGATAGTTCTAAATTACTAAGAACAGGATTTCCAAGGCTTTTATTGTGCACCAAAAAAGATGGCAGCTTTGGAAACAGTCAGGCTGTGCCTTCGATTTGGTGACCCACCACCAGTCACCCTCAACTACACTGACTTTAGTTTCTGGGGGACTAGAAGGATATTGACTGCTCACAATCTCAGTTTCATCCACCAGGCTTTGCTACAGTTCTGAGGCTCTCTGGAGTTTCTCCCTGGAGAAGTGGTCTCACCCTCTCCCCAAGAGTACATGCCTGGTTCCAGACAAAGAACCTCCTAGTTAAGTCAGAAGAGAGAGGTGATGAAGACTACTGAGAATCTTGAATGTGGGTGTGAATGGTTGTACTCATATTACCTAGAAAAAGCACAAATGTGGGCATTTGACTTGAGGTACCTGAAGAAACTGAATTATATATTTTTTGAAAACTCAAAGAAGCCCTGGGAGATAGATGATCAATGATAAAAACTGTCATAGATGAAAGAGTAGGAAGAAATAAAACAGGAGTGCCATACAACCATGCCAGGCCAGGCAGATTCACTGTCAATTTGGGCAAACAGAAGAAAATTCTTGGAGCCTTTATTTTATCTGCATCATACATTTACTCTGAGTCAGGGAATGTCAGTGCACAGGGGCAGGCAGAGAGAGACTTTAACTCTGAGAGAGTTAGAACAACACCCACTTTCCTCCCAATCCCCTTTACACTGCTAAGTGCCCTTGTCATACAAAAGATACACTGTTGGCAAATGCAAGACCCACTGGATATTTGCTAACATCTCAAGGTCATGGGCTGCCTCTGTGTGGAAGGCGAAAAACAGCCTGATTTTAATCATTTCCATTTCAAAGAGGAAGAACAAATTCATATGTGGGGGAGAGAAGGAAAAAGAAGAGGAGGAAGAAGAGGCAGAGAGTAAACTACCAGGGAGAAGGAAGTATGAACTTAAGAAATGGCCAAACAACCTACTCCTGAAACACATCAAGTAGAAGAGGGAGCTGCAGTGCCCCAAAAGGCACATCTGAGAAAAATAGCCTATCAGAGTCACAGGAGAGACACAGGAGTCACAGGAGAGGCAGTGATATTTGTACCTGTAGAAGCTGAGTTGTATTGGCAATCAACCAGTGATGATTGTCACCTTGCTTGTCAGACATTTCTCAGAGAAAATATCAACTGAGCTGTCTAGGAAGGTCCCTTTATACATAATCCAACCACTGCAACAAATTGCTGTGCCCCTAGTCCCTTAGAAAACCTAGGTATCTTTTAGTTCAGATTCTGCTTCAGCATCAGAAGACCAAGGCCCATGTCCAGGAAGACACAGGGTGGGAGGTAGATATTTTAAACTCATTTGGCCTCTCTGCAGTAAGAGGTTGTCCATTGCAGGGCCATCATTAGAGATAGGAAATGTTTCTGGATAGAAGTGCTGATCCACACAGAACAAGCAGGGTCCTGGTCCTCCTACCAACTCTCCTCACCATATTGGGAAATGAACAGGGTCAGGAAAGGATTGTCTTTTTAAAGAGCTGAGCGCAGAGTTGAAAGAAAGGACAAATGAGAGAGATTGGTATAGTCAAAACTGCGGGCTATTAGAAACATGGCTGTTAGCAACTTTAAGGTAGATTACTAGGCCTTTTATAGGGTCTAGGCAAGGAGGGAAAAAAAGGGGTGGACAAGAGAATGTTTTATGACTAACTAGGGAAGACCAATGGCTAGGATAAAGTTGGGTAAAATATTATTAGTTCCTGTGAGATAATGGTGGGCAGGGAATTTACCCATACATTTGTTGGTGACGCTTAAGGAATGTTCCTTAAGGTGAACATTGGAGAAATGGAGAAGCTACTCTGTGCTCTCTAGACATTTATCATGCTACTCCTGTCTTTGGTGTTTTGAAGACAGATACGATAGTGAAAAGTTTTCCTCGTTTCACAACATGAGCCTAGTTTGGCCTTAGCTGACAATCTCTGACACATGTCTTCTTAGAAAGAAGTGAGCCAGAGAGGTAAGGAGACCTGGGGGATGGAATAGAAAGTGTGCTTGTCAATACTTTAAATACAAATGCTGAATATCAGAAGCAACAACAATTAAGTGAAACGCTAACAAACTACTATCATCCAGTATTCAGTAGATGTACAAGAAGGATTGCATCCAGTATTCAGTAGATGTACAAGAAGGATTGCAGTCTATTACCATTCTCAACAGCTGTCCATCAAGTTGGAGGAAAGATTGCATGACTCTTTTGGATTAACATCCACTCATTCTCCTAATGTCTCTGACACAATGAAGGAAAATCTTAGCCATAGTCCAGCAACCAAGAAAGGAGATGGAGATGTTTATTCATCTTCGCCTGCTTGGAAATTTGATTAAGTTTACCCAAGAGATGGGACTGGTGTTGGTGCTATGGTGTGATGTGGGAATACAGGCCACCCTGTTTGAAGAGCTGAAGAGCCTATAGAACCGAGGTTGCTTATTGAATTGCTGAATGGCACACCAAGTTTAAAGCTTGCCTAATTTTGAGACCTCTCTATATACTAGTTTATAAATGTCATGTTTGTGGAAATGAATGTAAACTGAACTCGAAAAAAAGAAGATTTGAAAGTTATGTGCATTTATCATCTTCATTTTAATATGCAGGGGATAATCTACTTCATCATTTAAAATAGCATAGGTGATGCATTTGCTGACTATTTTTTTCAGGTTCAATTTTAGTAACAAAATTTAACCTAACATTGCTGGCAGCCATTGCTTATTCTAATATAGCAATGAAAGAAAGCAAGTGCTTTCTTCTCTTTAATTTTTTTATTAAGATGTAGCTATTGTCCATAACTTGTAGTAGCTAGTACTACATACAAGGAGCTGTTTATATCTTGTCTCAGTTGTTTCATTAAGTGACATCTGATAAAATGAAAGGTTGTAAGCTGACCTAATGAGTTAACATTTAAATTGTTCCATCAACTGCTGAGCGAGCACCTTCCAAAGTTCAAGATTTTGACTTGTGATTTTGAAAAGAGACAAGTGGTTGGGTGTATGGAAAGCAATGAACTAAGGAAACCCTTCACATTTTTCTCAAATTTAAGATGAAGGATTCTAGAGGTCTTCTGTAGAGCAGTGAAAATAAGAACTGGATTGTGCCTGGGGGAAAAGGGGACTTCTAGTTTGGGGAGAGGGTCTACTTAGGGCTCAGGGAATCTTTATCTTGTACTAGAAACCTCAACATTGACTCAATGGTAGATGGAGGGCTTTGAACAGTAAGTTCCTTCTTTTATTCATATCAAACTAAATGGTTAAGTATAGGTTGTGAAAATTGGTTTCTTCCAACAAAAGATCAAATCCTTCTTTTGGCTTTACAAATTTTAAAATAAAATCATAAATTTGCAATTTGTTTTCTTAAAAATGTTTTTGTGTAGTTAATTGCAAGTGTTTTCTTAAAAATGTTTCTGTGTAGTTAATTCTTAAGTTCAACGCTGCACAACACTGAATTGAATGTATTCAATCGAAAATGAAGATTCAAAATGCCTATTTCCTAATCCCACTGACTCTGCTAGGTCTATGGCAATTCTGGCATTGCAAATTCTTTTTCAATTTTGGCTGAAAGAAGGTTTTCTGAAATGTTCATTTTGGGAACATACATTTTCCAAGACTTAACAATAGATCTTTGGGGAAAATACCACAGCCTTGCAAGTAAGTCTGTCATTTGCTGAGAAATTTGCAATAACCATCTTTTTCATTATATTTGTCCTAAAATATTAAAATATTTCATTCAGAATTGCTTCACAATTAGGGAAACATATTCTAAACACTATAATTGTGACTCTAATGTAAATTTTCCTTATGCCAAATAGTGCTAAAAATAGTCTTCAAAGAAATGAAGTCAGCCATCTTGATTTCATTGATGGTCCCTGCTCTCCAAGCGCATTGGCAGATTTCACTTCTGTAACTAATCTAACAGGAAATTAGCTTGAGTCCTGCTGTGTAAATACAATTTTATGTTATTTTGCTCACAAACAGGGGATGGGGCCAAATGCAATTTACATAGTTATACAGGAAAATGTGACTTTTAATTAATCTATAAATATTTCAATCTCAGTAAAGAATGGAAAAAGTAACCTTGAGCTTCTCCAAAACCCCATAAAGAAAAGATACCATAAGACAGAGACTTTCAGTTAATGTTTGAAAAGCAGTCTGATGCATTTGGCATAAAATTATGAAATAGTTACCTCAAAAGAATGTCATGACTAGAAAAACACATGGGGAAAAAAGCATAAAACTAATGTTGGAAGATGAAAGGAAGGGAGGCTAGAAGTGCATAGACTAAAAGTGCAATCCCAGAATTTAAATAATATTGGAGACTTTAAAAAGCAGGTATAATACTGAAGAAAATCAAATTGATGTAGCTTTGATAGAAAGTAGAGAAAAGCAAGTAAACCTAGAAACAGGCATTTAAAAGACAGAACAGATAAATGGAGGCATGGACAGGTGACAGTATGAATACTTGTTGAACTGTATGAAAATTTGTATACAGTAGATGCTATGCATGTTTATCCATATTTATCTACATTTTTAGTTCTGAAAAGTTTACTAAGATAAATAATTTTTTTCATATTCCAGAAAAAGCAATAAAAATGCTCATTCCCAATTACATGATTGCAGTTTTGAGAGATTAAATGATGAGGAAATTATGCAGGCATCCAAAACCAGAAGTTTTATTCAAATTACCAGCTAATACAAAATTAGCTGAAGCTCTATATACTAAATATCAGAAAATAATACACTATCATTTTCAGAATGTTCAGATAGGATTGTCTTCATAAAAAGAGACATTGTTTAGGCAAATATCAGAAGAGTTCCTGGAGCACTATTATTGAAAACATCTGTGAATAATGTAAAATAACATATAAGAGATGTTTATTGTATATACATGGAATAAGGGGCTATGAAACACTTGAGAGACTATCAGTCTTGACAAATGAGATGTAAATATAAGCAAGGCAATAGGCACTGAATAGTAGGATGAGTGATATTTTCTTTAACCTTCATAAGCATACTAAAAACATAAAAATATACAACACACCTTTAATTACTTTTCATGGTACAAGAAAACTGGCATTTTCCTGTAGAACACCCCCACCTCCCATCTCACCCAGCTCTGTCCAGAAGGACTTTGCTGCTGGTGGGAGACCCTGGCTCATAGGATCTCCATCCAGGTGGCTGAAGATATTGAAAAGTGATGACCACATGGCCACAAAGATTTTTAAATTGCATTTTACCCACTTTTAAAAGCCCTATCTAATGGACACCACAGCAGATGGTGCAGTTTGGCCTAACTGAAAGTACTAAATATCCCTGTCAAAGCTCTTCAATCCGAGAATGCGCCTGTAGTTCCAGCACCCCGCGGTTGTGCTTGGGTTTCATTGCAGCAAGGGACCTGTGAAAGTGGGTATTTCAATAAGAGCATCTTTGAAACAGAGTTGCTTTTCAAGCCTCACTGGAGTTTTGGTTGGGGTTGGGGTTGGGGTTGGGTGGGGGGGGGGGCGGAGTGCTGTCCCTCTACACTGAGGAGTGGCTGGGGGGAATTCTCTCCTAAGACCGGGGGTGCTGCATGAGGCTGAAGCTGTAAGGTAAGACAGACCAGGCAGTAGTGTGCATTTCGGGGGCTGGTGCAGAGGAGAAGGTTTTTGATGTTTGGTGCATGGGCCTTTTTTTTGTCTGTGCGCAAATGAAATTATGAAGTGGCCTTCCTTTGTCTTGTTCTTTCATGGTCTCGGAGTAACCTTGTCTGAGGTTGGTGTTCTGTGAAATTGTTTATTTTCAGAGGAAGAACAGCACAGCCTGGCTGCGCGCAGCAGGCTGGCGTTGAATGTCAGCCCGGCATCCTTTCTCCCTTCCTTCTGACCCACATAGGCCAGGTAATATAGCATTAACCTTCCTCTCCCAGGGCTGCTTGTCAGCTGTTGGCCATTTACCAAATAGCCAATGTGCAAAAGAACCCATTTTCCAAATATACTTTCGTTTATTTCACTAGTTTTCCCTTTCCTTCCCCAGCAGGGCCTTCGCGGGCTCTTGGTTAACTCAGCTGACTGAGCACCTCATTCTCTCCTCTCCACGCTTCTGCCACAGATCCCGCCCAAGAACTCTTCATGAGTGACTCAGCTCAGCTTGCCAACGCATCTCCCTGATGCTTGGTGATTTTTATCTGCTTTCGTAGTCTCTCCCTTGGAAGATGGTCGTGAACCCCATTTGTCTTTAAAAAGAAGCTCTATCCCTGACCACATTCTTCACAGCCATCATCCTTACCAACTCCTGCTGGCTCAGATATTTCCTTCTTAATGGATATCTCAGTACATTTATCTAGAAGAATCCCTATTGTTACCTTCTGAAGAAAAATGGCCCGCTGTTTTCTACTCCACGTCAGTGGAAAGAAATACCAGAGTGAAGAAACAGAGTCACTTGTGGATAGTGAGGATGACGGCAGTGTTTTATTATTTTCTGAGCACACACTAAGAAGTGAAAACGTGTAGAGAGGACAACTCTCTAAGAAGATCCCTCAGTTGTCTCTGTGTGGGCTGCCAGGTTGAATGCTTCTGAAGGGGTTTCAGGTGGTCCCTACTCCACCACTATTAAGCCTCACAGCCATTCACTCCTCAGCCTCACGCAATCCCTGAGAACCTGTCCTGGAAGACGGTTGTCTGACTGTTTAAAATGCCTTCGGTCTTCCCTCTTCCTTCTTCTCCAGCAGGTGTATTTTATTTTACACTCGCCTATTGTTTTTTCTTTAGATTAAATACTTAATCTTCCTTGTCTGTTTGAGCTGTTTCTTGTCCACCACGTGTAAATCAAGATACGTGGCTACTTCCCCCTCCACGACTTGCCGTTCCAGCATTTTCCTGTTGACAACTTCCCTTTCCAGCGCCAAGGTCACTGATAACTGATCATCTGTTCTGTGATCATAAACCATTAATGATTATATACTCAGTGATTTGTCCCTGAAATGTCTAAAATCTGTAAATCATTTTTAGAAGTAGAAATTACTATTAAAGAAACTGTCATTTTCTTGAAACAAGTGGTAATATAAAATGATCATTTATCATATTTAATCCCTTTATTGTATTTTTTTCCTTTTTCAAGTTAAATCTGCTTATTTTTTTAAATATGTTTATTGCATCAGGATAAATGACATTATCAATTTACCCTCTTTTAATTGTTCAAAATCATTGTTATTGGGCAGGAACTGAC
Source organism: Uropsilus gracilis (assembly GCA_004024945.1). Classification (NCBI taxonomy): domain Eukaryota; kingdom Metazoa; phylum Chordata; class Mammalia; order Eulipotyphla; family Talpidae; genus Uropsilus; species Uropsilus gracilis. Next base: position 9,942 of record PVHY01015021.1, read on the forward strand.
ATAGTTGTGGTGACCTTTATCTAAATCCAATCAAGGGCTCGAGGGTGTTCTCCCAATTGTTAAGATGATCCTTTAACTGTAAAATGACTCTAAGTTGGACAATGGGAGGGTGGATTTAAGCCAGGGTCTCCAAGATAGAAAGAGAGCCTGAGAACATAAGTACCTGGAACCCAGAGAAGGAGCCTCAGAAAGAACCCGAGAACCAGAGAAGAACCCTGTAAGGCAACCTTGGAAAGCTTGCATGTGAGAACTCTTCAAGACCTGACAGAAAAAAGAAGACCTCCATTCCTGACATCTAGAGAAGGAAGAGGAACCAGCAGTTGCATCCAGCAGGCAACTCTTGAGGAGAAGCTGAGACCTTTGCAAAGGCTTGGTCTCCGATTTTATCCTTGACATTGCCTGATAGGAGCACCAAAAGCCCTGGGTCTGATGTCTTTAGCTATTTGTTGGTGGTGCACTCCTGAGCATCACTGCTGCCCAGCCCCCTGGTGACATTCCCAGCTCTCTGCTTGACTATGGACACTCACTGGGTGAAGCGACTAGGCCCTGTGGCTACATTCATCTATTTCCCTTGTGGAATGAACTTCATGGTTGTTAAACCCTAAGGTTTCTTGAAATTGTACTCAAGGGTGGAAAAACCCACAGACAGTGGGCACTGTGCCTTGATTCGGCTGTAGCCCTCTTGTGTTTGTCTCCTTGTTTGGGGAAATTCAGCTATAGCCCTTGGTATCTTTGGTATTTATATCTTTATCCTTATTTAGTTTTGGGGTACCTTGTGTCTACACCCAGTTTCAACTCCACATTTATTTTTGCATTTTATAGAAGAAAATTAGGAAAACATCCAAATAATAGTATACTCATAAGACTAAAGCTAATATTTGAAGAAACTCTCTGAAGTGCGGATCACTGTTGCTATTACAAGACAGGGAAACACCAACTCACAAAAAATATTTAATTATAATAATACATCTGAGGTCTGTAACTCTATCTTTGACATACACTGTTAAATTATTATTAGCACTTTGAACAGAACATAATTTATGTAGTACTTTTGCCCTATAATTAACAACAATCATAGAATAATGGATAATTTGTGGATTTATCTTTTCACTTGTGTATGTCTTATTTTCATAGAATTAATATTACAACATCCATCCATCATAAACTAGATACAATAAATCATGAAATGATAGTATACTTAATGTGGTCAATTAAAACTATTCAGGGCATTGACCATCATCGACATTCATTCATGGAGCGATGAGTTAGTAGCCTAATTTTCAAGTCCTGATGCAACGTCAAAAACTCATGATTCTCCTATTGCCCCATCACATAAACACCCCTACCCTATAGAATTAACAACTTTTTTTTTTAATTTGCAACATCAAACAATATCAGTCATCTATGTAAGGTTGTTGGTTCCCTTGGGGATGTCCCCCTTCCCCTACCCATCCCTTCCAGTCACTCCACCTCCTCTCTCATTACTGTTCATTGGTCCATGTTTAACCCATTAGTCTCTTCTTTTTCTGGGACAATGTTCTTTCTCTAGGTGAGGATTTGTGTTCCTGGGGCACAGTGGTCCATGCTGTTTAGGTTTCCAGTCTTAACTTTGCATCAGACAGCCAGTCCAAGCTCATTTGGAGTCTGTCAGTGCCTACTCCTCCTTGCTAGATAACTCCTCCATTCTAATTCTCAGTCTCCTTTTTGGCATCTCCTTCTTTTTTATCCTTCTTGCCTTGTAGTTCTGGCCTCTGGTTCCTCTCTTTTGTCGGTTGAGAAGTTCCTTGAGAGAACAGATGCCAGCTAATGATTGGTCCTTATCTTCTCACAATGGCCAGAGAAGAATCATTGGAAATTGACAAAACAAGTCGGCCCAGCCTGACTCTCCAGATACCTTTGTCTCAAGAGCATGCCAACCCTTACCCACCTTTTGTTTCTTTATTCCCCAGATAATAAATAACTCTGGGTAATAAATACCCCTGCTCTCTGCCAAGTAGCAGGATGGTGGTCTTTCAGACATGAGTCTGCTACCTTCCTCACTTTTTCAACAAACTAAACCACTTTCCTTTTCTTCAAACTCTGTTTCTTTTTATTGGCCAAGGGAATCTGAGACCGACATTCAGTAACAGTGCAATGGAAAACACAAAACCGATCTATTCCATGTAGTAAGGACTGTAAGGAACACAAGAGTCACAGAACATTATAAAGCTGATTTGAAGCATAAATGTAATTCCCCAAAAAAGACTTTTTCCCAGAAAGAAAAAAAAAATATGTGCAATAGCAGGCTCTGGAACTCAGCAGAGCATGGTTCAGAATCTACTTCCAAAATCTAGGGGGAAGAGAGGATACCCCAAGAGGCTGTGCCAGGCTCTATGTCATGTCTGCCAGGCAGCCCCAAAAGACCTGAAGCCTTAGGATATATTCACATCTTTTTATCCTCATCATGTGGCTCTCCTAAAAAAGAGAATACAGCAAGAGTGATGGGATGCTGCCCCCAGATGAGGAGACAAGTATCTTCTGACTCCAACTCACTCACTCTCTTCTCAACTGTTGCTCTTAGAAAATGAGCTCACACTTTTTAAGTGGCTCCAATGAGTCCATGCAGCAAGAAGCTAATGGTGTCAGGTCAACAGCTAGTGTGGCTCTGAGTGCTGCAAAACCAAGTCTGTCAGGCTGTAAGGGAAGCTCCAGGCATCTTGACCAGCTCATGCAACAGGCTCACTGGGCATGGATTCTTGTCATACTGTAGGAAGACACAGTTGCTGTTGTTGTGGTAAGTGTATTGTGCAGGAAGACCTAACCAGAACTGTGGCAAATAGGTTTTATTATAACTGGAGAGGGAGGCAACAGACAATTGTTACAACTGATATGTCAACAGGTGTGTAACAGAAAGCAATTATACCTGTTCAATAGACAGCTGTCACAGTGGGATGGGGTACAACAGGTAACTATTACAACTCCTTTGGGATGCAAGAGGCAAGTATTTCAAGGAACTGAGATGCAATGGGAATGTTACTGTTTGATCCAGAAGATGATAATGATCCACACAGATTACAGTGAGATTTAACTCAAAGCAATGAGCTGCAATAGATAGTTCAGAAAGAGTGGTTGTAAGAGTAGAGCCATAGTTAACAAAAAATGTTCACATGTTAATAATCCAGGCATGTTATTAAGAGGCAGGGGTATCAGAAACATCTAGTAGAAAAAGAACTGTTCTCAGCCACCATCAGTGAGGTTGGAGAGGACAGCATGCATGTAGCTCAGAAATCTGTGAGTCTCAAGAACAGCCAACTTGGTAATGGCCAGCTCAGGGGAGGCAAGCGAGGAGGAAGCTTGCACCGTGATACACAGCTTTTCAGTTGAAATGAGTCACCGGATGAGGGGTCACCATGAAGCCTGAGAGGTAACAGGAGAGTGCATATTGGGTAGGGGAGAACAAAAGCAAAGGATGTACTTGTCTTGCAGCCAACAAGCACCCAGAAGTGAGAGGGTGACGAGGAAAGACCTGGGGCAGGTGGGGGAGAGGTCAGATGGGAGGAAAAGTAGGTGAGGCCAGCAGGCCAGGGAGCACTGGGGTCATGGAGCAGAAAAAAGATAAGGATCACAGAAAAGGGACCAGTGGAAAGGTGCTCAGAGTCCTGGGAACCCAGCCCAGTATTATAGACATCGGGTAAGCAACAAGATGCAGAAGGAGAAGGAAGAGTGAAAAACACTTGGTCCTTGACAAGTGGTAGCAGAGCACTGGATGCATCTGGCGGGCAGGTCCCTGGCAGCTAGTGCACAGTGCACTGATGCTTTTCTTTGCGGCTGTCTCACCTCTGCGGGCTGCTATGCCTGTCTGCCTACCGAACCACCTGCCTTCTTCCCCCAGAACCTGCCCGTGAGTTTGACCCACTTTATGTGCAAGATGCAACTGCCTGCCTACAGCGTGCAGCCACCTATCAAACTGCCAGTGCTTCCTGTCAAGGAAAGGAAAGCAATACCCACCGCAAAACTCCTTGCCACAGAATATCCTCCATGATATCTGGTGACAGGGTACCCTGAAACTGAGGTGTGAGCTGTGAACCTTTCTAGGGGCAAACATTTTATTCACTTGGGAATAAAAGGACAACAATCTCTCCGGTGATTAAAAACAGGAAAACAAGAGACAGAGAGCCAAACACACCAACATATATTTCCTTAATTACTCCAGCAGATTCCCCCCTTCTTCTAACTTATTCATCAAGATCATCTCTTCCCACTTAATCATTAGGACCCCCAAATCCAAACTATGTTGGTTTAGTATCAGTTGAGGCAAAAAATTCATTTGCAGTGACGCGTTTTCCCAAGCACAGTGAGTGCGCTCACCATTGCGCAACGACAGAGAGAAGATGCCAAAGCTCTTCAGATGTACCCTGTTCTCCAGCTCCCGGCTTGAGACACAGGAGGGAGGAAAAGCTCAACACTGCCTGGTGTGACTAGGATCACTCGTTGCTCTCTGACCCTAGAAGCTGGAAGATGGGTGGGAACAGATGCTGGTGCAGATGGGCTTCTAGGCAGGACCCCTGGGGACATGGTGGCAGGGGACTTGGCGTACCCCACGGGGAGTCAGCATTTTCCAGGCGGTGCAGTCAAACACTCCGAGCTCAGGGGGGAGCCTTGCCAAGTTCAGAACCATAAGCTGTGCCGAGCTTGCACTGTTCTTTGTGTTCCTACTTAATAAAACGGGAAACTGTTGGGCTCTCCAGCACGATGAAAGTATATGATCAATGTGCTTTCCCTTCCCTTCAGGGAAGATCCTTTCCCTTCTGCGGAGCCAGATGGATCCAAATCTAATTTTAAGTAAAGCCCTGTGAGTGAACAGTCGTAAAGTGAGGATTCAGAAACACATGCTCCTTCCTTAAACATTTTACAAAAGCGGGGTGTGACAGGAGTGACTGAAATTTAATCAATAAACTGAATGAAACAGATGCAACCTGAATAGAGAGACTAACAGATATGCAGGCATTGAAACATCTTGCTGCTTTTTTCAGCTGTGAAAATTATTTATCCCATCAGCCCAGTCCTGAAAATAAATGAGTAATATATCTGATGAGTACCATGGCTCCCAGAATTATGAGCTTTAATGACCCACTGAAGGAGATTTTTGCTTTGATTTTTATTTTCTATGGTTTTCTGACACCTTGACTAAGACTTTTCATCCTCTGATACCATTTGGCTTTTATATCATAACCTAACTTGCTTTTCATTTTGTCTATGTTTTAATTTTAAATTCATGTAGAAGCCCCCCTCCCCCCACCAATAATATTAGCAAAGCAAGCTAAACAAACAAAAAAACCTTTGGCTTTTGTTCTTGTTGTCTTTGTATGTATGGGACTAGATAGTTTGCTCCTCCCCAAAAAACCTATTTTTGTTAAGAACTTTATTTTCTAGAGATTTTGGTGCATAGCAAAATTAAGATGAGGACACAGAGATTTGTCATATCCCCTCCACCTTCAGCTTGCATTGTCTCCCTAATCTTCAAACTCTGCCTCCAGAGTGGTGCTTTTATTATAGCTGATGAGCTTGTACTGACAGTCACCCAAAACCCAGCGTCTCAGTGTTCATACTTCATGGTGTAAAATCTGTGAGTTTAAACAAACACATAAAGCCTTGTGTCCACTGCAATCTACCACTATTGGCAAATATTTTCACTGTCCTGAACATCCTCAGTGCCATTCTGTTTATCACTCTCTCCCCCTGCCCACACTAACCCCTAGAAACTATTGACCACCTTTTTTTCATGGTACATACCATTTTGTCTCTTTCAGAATGGCATATAGTTGGAATCATAAACTATGTAGTCTTTTTGAACTGCTTTCTTTCAAATTGAGGAAGTAGAAATTTTCTAGTCTGATACAGTTCCATTTGTTTAGAGTCCAGTTGCCAAAGATATTTCAGAGATCAGCGTCCAAGAGCATGTCACCTATATTTTCTTCTAATTGTTTATTGTTAGGAGTCACATGTGGAAAAGAAGAAATGAGACAGGAGGGACTGATAGCAATCTCTGAGGTTAGCCCACAGAACAGGTATCCTGGGAAGCATGTCCAGGTCCAAATTTAATGAAGTTAATGAAGCCCCTTATATTCTGTGGCAGAGAAATTATCACAATGAGTGAATGAGGAAGTAGTAACTTGATTCCCAGTCATATATGACATATAACAGGGATACAGGTGATAACAGGACAATTTACCTGTGGGGGCAACAGTCATTGCTGATAGGTCATATGTTTCTTGGGATATTCCAAAAGGTTAGGAAACTGTGTTACAGGTGACAGACGTGCTGTTGCTCACACTCTAGTGTGCCAAAGGGGACTAGATAGATACATTCTTTTTATCTAAAGCTCACCTCTCTACCTGTGTCACCACATTCCACATTTTATGGTTTTGCATTCAAGCTCTTCTTTCATTTTGAATTTATTTTTATGTCTGGCATTAAATCATGCCTTTACTTGCCTGTGGCCATCTAAGTTTCCTAACATGAATTATTGAAGAGGTTTCCCTTTCTCCACTATATGCTGGCCTTGACTCCTTCATTGTAGATTAAACATCCATATATGGATAATTTCTGGTCTCTCAGTTTTTTGTCATTGTTCATGCATCTGCTTTTCATTCCACTACTATGCTGCTTTGATTCAATATTTGTCTTTTGGGTTTGACAAATTGTGTCCTTCTGAGGATCAATTCATTTTTCCCCAGGTTATCAGTATTGTGTGATGTGGAGCCAGTGGTTTCATGCTAGGTAAGGATGGCAAAGTTCCTATGTGACATAAAATTGTTTATTTAAAAAAGGCTTGAACTGAATGACAGAAAATCATGAGCTAGGTATTTCTGTGGCCAAGTAGCAACCTTGCTCTTTTCAATAGTCAGATTTTTTTACAAAGCTTCTGACTTATTGTTGCTGCCTTTGCAATTCTTATTTTAGTGATTTGTTTTCATGTTTCCACTTCAACTCCTTTCATTAAATATTCAAGAAAATAAATACATGAGTAATTTTCAATGAGTTATAAATCAGGTTTATTTGAAATATTAAATTCAGCCTTGATGTCATCAAGCTGTTAAAATTTGATCACCCAACTTTTTTCAATAAACAGAACACCCTCAAAATTTTAACATGAAAATCATATTGCACACAAAATCTTAAATGACTATCTCATGGAATAATGTGCTATTAAAAGATGATTATGTAACATATGACTTTTGTTTCAAGTGGAAATGCTAAAACTTAGCTATATAAAGAATGTTTGCCTATTAAGATTCTTTTTAGACATTTCACTACTCCATAAAATGGTGCTGTTGTCTGGATTTAGGGGTGTGAAAACTTGGCAAGTGAAATTTACTGTTTCTTTTGTAAGTTTTTGTAAGCAGCAGTTCATTATTAGAAGTAGTTTTATTTTTATAATGTTGAAACTTCTTGCAGATGGAAAAGAGAGCTTTATCTGCAAAGATCTTCACATATTGCAATAAGGGAGCACAAATTCTAATTCACCTGGTGCCTTTTGAAAACTCCCTCATTTCCAAGTTGACATAAATGAGATTACTCCATAAAATTTTAGCATTTCATTTACTTTCAAAGAGATATTTGGGAAGTAGGTGCTTCATAAATGTACGTACACTAATATAGCAGACCCATGTCTACTAGTGTTCATTAGAGATCAATTGCATCTCTGGGTGGTTTTACCATAAAGATTTGACAAATGTTGTTAGAAATGTTTGCGTTTAAGTTACATTTTCATTTTTTCTTCTGGAACTCAGCTCAGTCCTTCATAACTGCTACCTACTCAAACTTTAGAACCCTAATCCAAAGCTTAAGAAATAAGTTACTCCAGCCAGTATGACTCGACAGTCTCACTACAGTCTTTGATTTATTTTCTTCATGGTGCAACATGTAGTATAACAAGCACTCAATTGCCTAAGACAAAGTAAATTTCTGTCCTTTTCATGTGCAAGGTCATAGCCTACTAATTCAATAAAGCATAGTTCACATTTATTATACTAGGGTTACAGCATAGCTGTTCCTTACAGACTAGCACTTTATAATTCAGAATCACTCCATGTAACACTAATTTTATGAACCAAACCTAGACTTGGCATCTAAAGAGAATGAAGATTTGAATACCATTGGTGCTGTGCAATAAATTCCTACTCATTCTTTTTGGCCAGGTGGAATTAGCTACATCTTTTACTTTTAGTACAATGTACTTTCACCTCTGGCTACAGCTGTGCTGGCATCTCCCAACTGTCATTTCATCCATGCATCAAGAACTTCTAGGAGTTGTTCAAAGTACATAGTTGTCCTCAACATATTTGCTAACATTTCAGAAAATTTCTACAGAAGCCTGTAGTCTCATTTACCTTTTAAGCATGTTTTTCCAGCACTGTTCCAAACAAATGATGTGTGTTATTGCAGATACTTCTCCCTTAGCACAAGTGTATGGGCTCTGGGAGAACTGTATTATATCTAAGGCATAAAGCAACATTTCGATAAGATTCTAAACCACTTGTATAAATAAAATTAGAACAAAGAGAAAATGATGCTTATAAGGTGGCACAAAGGCAAATTCTAAATGACTTCAAAATAGTCAGGGGTAGACCATTTAGGAGAAATATGAAGATAAGGAAAAATGGAAATATTGAGGAGAATGCAAACAAATGAAGAAATTCCAAATTGGAAATAAAAACCATGGACTTGATTATACTGTCTTGATGGTAATTCTAGTTACAATCTTTTAAAGTATATAAATAATCTTGAGAAAGTTGTTAAAATAGCCAAGTCTCAAGAGATTTTCATCTGAAAGAAATGGAAAACTGACTAATTCATGAGAATTTCATAAGGTTAAATGAGATAGTAGTTATTAGCACTTACAAAACACTAATTAAAAGCCCATCACACTTCCAAATTCTCTGTATGTATTGACTAATTGGAACTTTCCAACAACCTCAGGAAGTAGAGATTATTATTTCCCTCTTTGCAGTGCAGAAAATAAAGATACAGAACAAAATAAATCACTTGCTTAAGATCCCATTTATTCAAGGAGGAATGAGAATTCCAATTCCAGAGATCACACCCTTGAACACTATTTTATATCACTCAATAAATTTATTGACTATCACTGCTAGAGATGGAGAGTAAAATCTGATCTAGACTTTGAAGCATTATTAGAATAGAAAGAGCCAGAAGCCAGATCCCCTACACCCAATGATGATCTAACACTGAGTATCTGCATATTCAGCTATAAAATATGATAGGGGCTTAAGTTACATAAAATTGTAAGCATATCCTAAAGTAATTTTCTCAAAATTCATCACTTTCCTCACAGATTTCTCTCCTCATATATGATACCTTAGAGAAATTAAGATATAGGCAGTGTCCATCATGAATCATTCAACCACAAAGAACTCAACCATATAAGCAATTCATTACATGGTCTAAGAAAAATCAACTCCTTGCTTCCTTAACTTTAACTCATAGAAATATGGACAATATTTAACCAAATCAATTTTTAGTGAAAATTAAATTTTAGCAGCTATTATTTTCATGAACTAGTATTTTATTGAAATGTTGCAGGAGTATAAAGTAAATTGCAATGTCAAGTTAAATTGAAAAACCTGCCTGCATAGGTGTCATCTCTTAGGGACCTAGAAATCAGTGATATCTTCTCAGCAAAATGTATGAGTAAGAGTTGATATATTCTAAATTTGTTATTCATATCATCATGGGTAAATTACTTTTTGCTCCATTTCCTAAGCTCAAAAAGGGAAATACTCTACTACCTTTGGATTTTAAGTAGGGTGCTGTTTGATAATTATTTTTATCTAAAGAAGATGGGAAAATGGTTATGTCAATCATGCAAATTTATTTCCTTAAGTGAGAAATATAAAGTTGTCTCAGTGATCTTATTTACTCTGGGAACTGGGCAATAATATATTGCAAAAGCAAGCATTTACATTTAATTTTATACATGACAGATCACATAGAGATGTGTAATCATTCCTGAATGATCAATGTGCTCCTAAACATAAATCTTAAAAAACGAAACTGCTCATAAGTGCAGATATCACACTAAATAAGTCAGATCCCAGCCTCAACACTAGTAAGCATTATTTTATGTACAATGTTAAGACTTTGTAATTTTTGGAGTGTTAGCTATAAATCCATAAGGAAGATAAAACTATAGGAAAGACCATTTTAATAAAATTGGTGCCTCAAGAGATTTAATATTAATGGCACACAGAAGCAACTTTAAAATATGCAATATCAGTAAAGAAGGCTCACTTTTCAAGATTTGAGTGTATGTATATTACTATTGCAAAATAGAGAGATAGAGAACCTTTTGGACTCAGTGTAGAGCTCAATGATGTCTGCTGACTAGACGTTTTTAATTCCCTGATCTCCGAGTTGCAGTCTAGAATATTATTCCTCATAGAGGCATTTAGTGACCTGTAAGCCCGTGGACATCACAACATCTAGTGCAAAGATTTTTACAGTAACCCCAAGAGAGGTATCAGGTGATGGTGAGCAGTGAAGATGCCTGAGCATCATTAACATAACAACCAAGGGTATAAAAACACAGTTGATAATGCAGAGGCAGCGCTTGATATGACACTCAAGTTTTCAAAGAAGTCCTACTGTGGTTATATGCTATCAAGCAGCATCATGGGTTACAGAGTGCTCTTTCACAAAAAGCAGACTTTCATCACAAGATCAACTTCACTATCATCTTATTTGGAAATTCCCATGGTCACCCCAACCTTCAGCAACCACCACCCTGATTAGCCAGCACTACCCATAGAAATGCAATACCATCCACCAGACAGATATAGACTTGCTGAAGACTCAGATGATGTTAATTATTTATTTTGTAGTAATAAATTTATTTATTTTTAAATAAGAAAATAAACTGCACCAACCACACAACCATTGAAATGCAATCACCAATTCCTAGCTTTACTCACATACAGAAATGTATGTGTCTATAGTCAAAAGATATAGATAACGATGCACAATGTTCCAGTTCATCTTTGGAAAAATAGTTATTTTCACCTTTCATCAGACCCATTGTGAAGAGGACTCTGAGTGACAAAAGCAAAAATGAAAAATCCTAGTTTACATGACTGTGAAAGGCAGCCTCAAAAGGGATAGATGGCAGAACAAAATGGCACCTTAGCATGCTCAGTACAAGGCCCACATCTCCGCTTCTGCTACAGCTTTAAGAGCTGAAAATTAACTCACTTGTTTCTGTGCCCTCAGGATAACACCCTCTGCATCTGCCTGGGATCCTATGGTTTGCAGAAATCCAAGTGGCAGCTTCACTGACTGTTGCTGATAGATACAAATGGTCATAAAAACGTCTTCTTGAATCTTGATTTTCAGCATTGTGCATGTAGAAGAGAGAATTCAAGACAAAATCTGCATCAAACAAAGTTAGGAAGTGTTTCTTCCAGACCCAATTTAAATAAAAGTGAAAAACAACTGTTTCTACTTCACTCACAATGGATGCATTCAACTGATATCAAAGCATGGAATGTCTGTACAGTGTAGAGTCAGAGTTTGTGTGGGTTTCTGTGCTTTGCCGTAGCAGAGCTTCTTGGTATTCACTTTGTACAGGTAAGAATATTTAATTCTTCTTCTCCAATTTTGCTTCACTTGTAAAATGTTTACATTATATATCTAAAGAAGTAAGACCTATGGCATTTAAAGTCTGTTCACCCAGGAGACCAAATTTGACAAAAAATTCATGAATTCATATGTGAGCCGAGTCTTACTTTTCTCTACTTTTAGGGAAAGTAAATATATATATACACGGTAACAATCACAGATGTGTAAATAAATGCTCCACACGCTTAGAAAAAGATATTTATCTCAGGATATCTGTCAGAGGGCAATCAGGCAGAAAACGTCACTACAAGTTACAGAGTTGAAGGTGTTTATATTCAAGATCCTGAGAGGGCTACAATGTGGGTACTCATGAGAGTCAGCGGCTGCCTGGTCACTGGGAGTTCCTCGGAGGTGCGCAGAGCAAGGGTATGTGCGGCTGCGTCTGCACAACCGCCTCCTCTCAGTCCATCCGAGCATCCAGTGTGACCGGCAATTTCACTTACTGTTACATATAGTGTTAATTAGGGGCCTGGACTTCATGTTTCTGTAAGGAAATAATGTTAGAACAAGCCTACTTCAGAGAAGAGTGTTTCAGCCACCAGGAATTTGAGTTAGTGGGGAAACCCTATTCTCAAAGCAGAAAGCTGACCCACTTCTAGGGCATCCCTCACAGGAGCACTGAAATCTAACCACTCTCAGCTGAGTTACCTCTAGGCGCAAATTCTGTAAGAATCGTTACTTTCTGATACTTACATTTATGACATTGTAACAGACAAGAGTTTGCAGGGTACTAATAGGTGCTTTTTGGTGAGTTTCTCATATCATTATTCAAGTCAGACTTACTCCTCTAAGTGTGCTTAGGTTTTCTGGAACACATTCAATGTTTTACTATCAAAGAGAACAACAGGAGACCAGGGGCTGAGGCCTCCAGGTAGCTCTTTCTTCCCGGGAAAAGAAGTAGTTATTCTTGTCCACAATAGATGTTCAATTTGTTAATGGACATGTTCGTTGCTATCCCACGGTGATTGAATGAAGATTGAGTGTAGTTTCAGCCTACACTCAATTAGTAATTAGGGGTAATTAGGGGAGGACAAGTTAAAAATGAATACATATCTGGAACCTATTCATGCCTATATTTGTACAGACATAACCTGCATGTTCTTTCAGGAGGTCCACAGACCCCCCCTCATTCATACTCATGGGTCACCATTCCTGTTGGGGTTGGTACCTAATCCTGCTATCACCAAATTAGACTAAGAAGAAGAAGAAGAAGAAAGACTCTGGGATATAATCATGTCTCATGTTCTTATAATAACCTCTGTAGGTTAAAAAAATAACCCCCTTTGTATATAAACAATATATATCTCTATCATTTATTTCAATGGTCCATATGCTAAGACATGGGAAATATAGAATGATCTTCTCTGTATATCGACAGACAGTCCGAAAAAGATATAAACAGATTATTCCAGTTACATAACATCCAGGACAAAACAAAAATCAAAAAGATGATAAAAAGCTCAGGGACTTGTAAGGAGAAGAAGGTGAAGCACAGGGGGTTTTCAGCACTTTACATTATTGGCACAATACTGCAATCATGGATACATGGTATGATACATTTGCCCAAACCTATAGAACTTAATGGCAAAAGCTATGTCAATTAGAAAGTTGTTAGTAAGTTAGAGCTAACCAGGAAAGGATGCACATATGAAGACTGCAACAAGAGAATCTACATGTCCTACCTGCTCATTTCCCAGTCCTGCAGACAGATGAAACTCAGAAGACTAAAGGCATAACGAATGGCATGCCAGCATTATCTTCTACTAAGTGGTTTTCCCAAGGGGAACATGTATACAGGCTAGCATTTCTGATCTCTTATGTGACCCTTACACACATCTGTTGGTATTAAACCTGTAGGTAAATGTACAACAGCTCACAGAGTGGGATTCCTCTTTGTGGGAATCATACCTTTCAACTGAGTCGGGTTAGAAAGCTAGAGTGAGCCACGTGGTGATCCAGCATAGGAGACAGTAGGAGGGACTCACATTTCACTTACTATTTTTCAGATTGCCACTATAGACATATTTACAGATGTTCAATGGGTTAATAATGTGTACATATTGATTAGTCAGGGGAGATGATTTCAGGGAAATCCTCCCTCAGTAGCAGTCAGCACTCCTACTTCCAGATCTTTATTTCTAATATTATTCTATAAAGAAGCAGAACCACAGTTCCTTGGAGAAATAAACGATACTAGGAATGAGACAAGGGATTCCCAAGGTGCACCCACAATAGCATGACCGCTGAAAGGGGAGAATGTGCTGGACACAAGTACTCATTGATTTCTCAGAGGAATACAGGAGCTCTCAGTGGCCACAGTAGGGCAACCTGAACAAGCTAAGCAAAGCAGCATTGGATTATTATTTTTTCCTCCTTTTCTTTTTTTATAACCAATATCTGCTTTATTATTTTTTTTTACAACATTTCAGTCCCTGGGGGTCACCCATCACCATCACCTCCCCTCCCCGCCTGCTCCAGCTGGTCCCCTCTCTCCCCTTGTGTAGTTTCATTTGGTTGACCATATATTAGTGAAATAGTCACAAGTCAGGCGGCTATGTCAAATGTACTGACATAAATACTTGATTAGATACATTAACCAATGGTGGAGAATGCCAAAGAATTCAAAATAATTTAGTTTGTTCACCTTAAAGTAAAAACAGCTTCCTAGGCTTCAGGCATGGGCTGTGCATAAGAATTTCCTTCCAAGGAATACAGTGGGAGAGTCCACACAGTGGAGAATTCAGCTAGATGATCAAATCAATAATTATAAGGATAAAGTAATTCGTTGATAGAGCGTTTCTCCCCAAGGACTGCTGCGGGCAGGGGAGGTAGTGATGACTGTCCAGCACTGAGCATTAGTATTATTACACTTGATTGTTACATTTTTTCTTTTTTGGGTTCTCTGGCTTAGAAAACATCCAACACCTACATGTTTCATGATTTCTAGTTTTACTTCTATGACAGTCCTCTCATTTTCTGGAATATACAAAATGAAATGGTATTTTACTTTAGTTCAAGAGTCTGACAGTTGAGTCACACTTAAGTGCTTAAAGAAAATGAAGGGTGTAGTTAAGGCTGTCAAGAAAACTCAGGGTTTGCCACACTACCTCGGGAAGGTAGTGGCAGGGGCAGGGCTGCCTTGGAGACCTTCTGTGCCCTCTTTCCAAACATCAGAATGCACTGAGCGAGGGCCTGTGCCATTGAAGGCACTTGGAGAAGAGATGCAGTTCCAAAGAAAGTGATAACATGTACTGCAGGTTAGTAATTAGAAAAATGGCTTAGTTCTCTTCTCAGATTTAATAGCATCTCAAAGATTGTGTATAGTTAAGGGATTTTTTAATATTCCTCTGAAATACAAATCCATGCACAACCATGTAATACATAATTAAAATTATCTTTGATCAGCTGCTTCTAGATCTAGCCTAGCAAATGAAGTGTAGAGCAAGTGATTCATTATGCAAACAAGTCTAGGCTATCAACACCTACTTAGGATGATGGTTAACACAGAGGGGACACTGAAACTTGATTCCTACCAAATATTATGCATGACTGAAAGGTCAGGGTGACTAGTGTGAAAGATATCCTAACTTTGCTCATGAGTGAACCTATTAGAGGAATCCCTCTGGGGCAGAGGGAGGTACACAACCAAAGATTTGAGTAGCTGCAGAGTCAGAAAAGGAAAAGTCCCCTGAGACATCGCTTGCTATTGTTAGTGCATCATAGAAACCTGACTTCATGTTATCACATCGCCCCAGAGAAAGATGCAGTGCTCCTCAAAGTACAATGATACTTCAGAGTTGATAGCAAGAAACAAATACAAGTATCTATCCATTGATCAACACTGTCCTCCACTGACCTCACTTCTTCATGACTGAACCTCATGACATCCAAGGTCAATGGTTTTCACGGTAGGGCTAACTGGAAGCCTGCCAGTGAAGTCTGAGTCAAAATTCTCTTCACAAAGACATCAGGGAGATTAAAAAAGAAAAAAAAAAAACCTTTCACCCTATGTGCCTTTATGTATGGAGAGCAAAGTTATATGGCAAAGATAATGATAAAATGCTTGATGCCAATGAATCCACTTTAATTCTGTGAATTACCCTGACGCTCTAAATCGTGAAATTGTCTAGGATAATAAGGCCCAGAATTGAGATGTGTGATGCACCTGAGACAATTTCTGTCTCCATTATCTTACATAACCGTGCTGTGAATAGTAAAAGACATTATATGTGAAAACACTTTAGAAATAAGGAGTGTCATAAATGCGTTTGTCTTTTATTCTTTAAGCGAGCCGTGGCCGTGGCCAAGCAGGTGCATTTCTATCCAACAGTGTAAATGGTTTTGGTAAGAGAAACAGGAGGTTAGCAGTAATGTAAATGGATTGAATAGAGTAATAAAGATTTGCTGGAAAAAGCTAGATTTTTATTTTAGATTAATAAAAGATGTTATGAGAACTGAAAGAGAATGTCACATCGATAGCTTAGCATGGCATTCAATTATTTTAAAATAAGATGTCACCTGTAATTTTTACTAATGGGTAGCACTGACAATAGATGCCCTACTGTGAAGACAAATCATAATCCACAATGAATGGATCTAAGAATGAGCTAAAATTGCTGGTGGGTTAAAAGACCTGGAGATGGGAGTGTCCAAACTGAGTCCTCAGCACAAAGCATAGGCTTAACTTTGAGCACTGTCTCCAACCCCACGAACAGCTTAACAAGGGATGAACCAGCACAGCCACTTCATTAAGGAGATTAGTGGGAATCACACTTAGTGGATGGAATGTACCGGATTATTCTCGTTCACATTTCTAGACTCTGTGACCCCCAGAGGTCTACATGTTCTGCCTTTGTGTCAACAATGCTTGTTGCATCTTTGTAGGTCAACCTCAGCTAGTTTCCCTTTGCCCTTATTTTCAGGGATGATCAAGCACTATCTTCCTTCAAGATAAAGGAAGGACTTTCTACTTTTCAATCCAAAAAAGTATTTTATTTCACAATTTCCATTGCTTCTGCACAGAAACAGGAAATTTACGGTGTAGCTCCAGAAAGATGGAAGGGGCACACAGTTTATCCTTCAAGGCCTTTTTTTTAGTGAGTTATTTTTCTTTTTTCTTCCAACTCAACTGAGTCCTTAAGCCAAAGTGGCTAACTTGGACATCATACTCTGAAGTTCTTCACCTCCCTCCTGTGGTTAGGGTGATAATATGGCTCTTGTTACTAGGGGAGATGAAAGGTCTTATTTGTTGCAGTGATAGCCCTTCCCTTGGGAAGCATGTGAGATGCACAATAAGCTAAGGATCTGTTCAAGGTACATGAACATCATGGCAGCCAGAACAGGAGTTGCTCAAGTGGAGTGTTCTTCTCTGGAGACCTAAGTTCAAATAGGAGAACTACTACACTTAATTCTACCAGTTACAATGATAAAGAAGAAATGCTTATTCAACAATAATACTTTCTCAATGAAAGAAGCCACACACACACACACATATACATACATATACATACATATATATATATATATATATATATATATATATATATATATATATATATATATATATATATATATATATATAGTAAATGGGAGAGCTGTTCTTTGGTTTCACCTGCTTGGTTTCCATGACCCAAAATGTTTAATTCAGCCTATTTCTTAACATACCTGTTAGCTGAGGAGCCTTTAAATACTCAATGAACTCAGTGGTGTGCTACAGAAAATCTAGTTTCTAGGTTATCACTAAGAACATATTCTGACACTGACAACATTTTGTTTCTCTTCCCTAAGAAGAGGCAAAATTTCAGGCACACCCTTGCTCTAGTTTAGCAATCTATAGATGTTCCTGACCAAAATGAAACACCAAGAACAACAAAATTGTTTGTGAGCCAACCTGAGGATACAGGATACACCTACATCAATGAAACTAATAGGAGACAGGTTTAAAAAATAATGCAATGTTATCATAGGGAAAAGTCTTTCTTATTAGCTCTGATTCCAATAAAATGATGGTTTCAGAAAAAAATCTTAATATATTTTTCTATAATTCCAGCTATTTCAAGTCAGACATAATCAGTTATTTCTTTTGAAAAAATGTGAAAGTACAGAATAATTTTAAATTTTATTAAAATTAATCAAGAACAGAGGTAAATCTCTTGAGTGAGCAGTAAATTGCATTGTCACTATAATTTTAAAATCTCTTAATAACGGTGGGTTCACGTATACCAATTAAAACACGATAGGGAAAAAAAATGAAGTGTTAGAGATGTAGACCACTAATCTGTGTCCAGAATTTAATCTATATCCAGTGAAGACTGAGTCTCAGAGAATTCACTTCCTCAAACATTTATCCTGTTTGTCTGTCCAGGAGAGGGTGTGCAGAATAAACTTGACTTTAGATTCTTGCTAATGTTTTAGGGTAGTGAGAAATTTTCATTTGTCTTTAAAAATGCCATTTGTCTTTAAAAATGCCATTTGTCTTGAGCCTTAAAAAAAATGAGCAAAATCAGGACCATCATGAATCTTTTATGGAGTCTTTGAGATTCCAAGCACAGTATGAGTTCTATGAAACTATGTCTTAAAGATTGATGTTGGTTTTGTTACATGTTTACTTAATTGTAAATTCCAGGTTCCCTGTATGTGATACAGGACATATCCGCCCTTAGGGTGTATTCACTGTATTTTTTCTACTGAGTGATTATTGTATCTTACCCAGAGTTGGAAATTGAATTGTTTTAGTTTTCACCTTTCTACTAGATACAGTAAACAGGGAATATATATTTGTTTTTGAAAGAGGAGCACAAAAAGCCCAGATGTTCACTTTCTCCTTCTCACCAGCTACCTTTGTTTGATTCTTTCCCTCTATTACCCATTTCTTAGCAAGTACCCATACAACCATGGTGATATAATATAATCATGGTGATATAATAACCAGCTTGCAAGACTTCTTCTTATCAAAGGGTTTTCAGGATGTACCCAGAAAGTAGTGACTTAACTGTAATTTTTATTGAAAGTTACTTGATGGGCTAGTAAGATTTTAGGTTCACATGCATCAATAGAATATGATTATAAAATTGTATAGATTTATGTCAAATATCACAATTTTCAAAATAAGCTCAGTATTCCTTTCTGATGCAAATAGAGAAACTTGAAAAATACATAACCTGAGGCAAGAAACCACTGTTTTATTTTTTCAAATATAACTGAGCCAAATATTCTTTTACTGCTAAGAATATAATGAAAAGAACTATTGCTTTTCTTGCCAAAGCCCATTGTGTGGTAGAAAGAAAGGTGTATTTAGTAATAAATGTACTTGTTCTGGTCCAGTTGTTTCTTAGTAGAAGTGGAAGCTATCTTGAGTTACAGGGCAAATTGGAAGTAGGAAGGTCTTGCATTACAGGAATGACAGACTGAGAAGGATGAGTTCCTAAAAGTCAGAAATTTGAGTTAAATTTGGGACTTGTTTTTTAACAAAATATTTTTAAATGGGGAAGGTTGTTTTGAGAAAATAGGATAAGATGAATATTGCCTATCAAAATCCAGGATGGCTGAGTATATTCTACAGAATAAGAGCGAGAAATGAAAAATAATTATGACTTAAGATGGCCTCATGTCAGATAAAGAAATACCTTATGATGTAAATGCTTTTTTATGAAAATAAAATAGAAAATTATTTAAAGATTTTGAAGAGTAGAATGATGTGAATTAGATGTTTAATATTGGAGACAGTTGAGGAAATTTATTGAGATGGATGATAATGCTATTTTATTCCTTAAATATGAAATGTCTGCCTGAAGTAAGAGAAGTGTGGTGGGGAGAAGGGAGGCAGGGGAAGAAGCAGAAGTAGGTATCCAGTTAATGGATACTTCATGAGCACTGTCCTGATAACACACACCTCTGCAGCAGTTGAAGTGCGAGGTGTTGTCAAAGGATTGAGTGAGAGGAAAAGAGGCCACCTGAAAACCTAGATGAGCTTTATGCAAATTTCCCAAAATTGGTGTTCCCCAAAATGTACAGCCACACTTATGTCCCAAGGAACAGGGTGTCCCCTTACTCATGTGGCTCCTGGAGAAGTGAGTCCCCACCAGGATGGCCTTGTTTCCCAACACTTACCAAGGTTGACTATTTCTCAGGTAATCATAAACTGGCCTTTTTAAGGTCTTTCCAAGTTTGTAATCACCTGGTACCACATTCATCAAATAGGGTGAATATTCTTAAGATATGGGAAGAATTTTTCATGGATTACTTGGCATAACTCATTCACTCATGACACTGTGAGTTCTATTCTCGAAAAGAAATTAAAGGACATGTAATTGATTTGTCAAATTGTAGACTATTCAAAACTCTTTCTGAGAACTTGTTGTGACTTTCAACTAGAAAATGTAGCTCAAACGACTGAATGCCACACTAGGACATCATTACTCCAACCTTCAGTTTCTTTGTTATTGAACAGTCTTTCCAGCACTTACATTTTAGAAAAGAAGGATGATTGGTGTTCTTATAAAAGCAGGAAATTTGGACACAGACACACAAGAGAATTCTAGGTCAACAGGAAGACAGGGTAACTTACTTACAAGCCAAAGAATATCACAAGTTGCCAGCCAGTCACAGCTAGAGAGAGGCAGGGCACAGATCTCTCTTATAAAGTTCAGAAGGTTTTGCATTTTGACCTTGGGCTTCCAGTCTCTATAACTGCCAATGTCCTCGTCACCCTGTCAGCAGTTCCTTGTTGTGGTGGCCCTGGAAATCACAACACAGTCCTTCACCTTAACTCAGTCCCCTCTCCTTCCCATGGCTTCTCATACAGTTTAACTGAGCTTCAGAATCTATAACTAAGGTTTGTAGTCTCCCCAGGGTTGTATTACTGGAAAGTAACCTTCAGGTCATATTTTCTTCTTATGTAGCGGAAAATGCCTATTGGTATCTTTAGTATGCACAACTTCTTAGGAAGGAAATACTCACTTGCTAGTTCTCAGTATTTAATGCAAAACTCTTTTGTGGATTGATTTCACTTATTATCAATGAAGCTTTCACTTATTGAAGACTTCCTCTTCTGTGCCTTTGTTATTGTTGATGACTTACTCCACTATCAGACAAAGTTATATCCTCTGAACTTGATATCCTTTGACTCCTTGGCTTTTATTAGCTATCAACTGTGGTAAAGAATACCTTTACAGGTCTACTTGCATAGTATACAAGCAAATAATTGTTACCAGCTTATTTTAGTGATAGTTATTACATGACTATGTTTTTAATTCATTTGGAATTAAATACAGGGATTATCAAATTGATTTTCCATTGCTTGCATACATTAGAGGTCAAGTCCTTGAAATTATAATTTGGTTTAAATAGTCATGCTACGATATTTTATGATTTTGAGTGATTGGGTATTCTAAATAATGAATTCTTCCTAGTCATCAGTGGAGGCCAACTCTTCACACATTTTATAGACTTTTGTTCAAATCTTACAAGTTCATTAAGGTCCTTATTAAATACCAACCCTTCTCCAAAACTTTAGCAGATGGTAAAAATTGTAAACTTTTCTAGGTAGTCTACAAAGTATTTTCTATAAGTTCTGTATTTCACCTTTCCTCCTTAGAAATAACTTTTATTGTCTTATTGAGTACAAAAGCAGTGGAAACAAAGACTAGAAACTGTATATTTTATTTTTATGTTTATGGGTACAGAAGTAAGTACATGGTGATATGAATATAAACTTCCTAACTTAACACATTTATGCCTGGATCCACACCCACATCTACATCGATAGAAAGTAACATCTACTTTCTATATCACAAAACAAAGGTGCTATGTCACAAAACAAAGATGGTTTATAACAGTTGCTTTATTGGGAAATATAAAATCCTATTGGGAAGTTCAAGTTCTTTTTCAAATTTCAAACTTAGTTGCAGAGTATCAAAAATGCTTGTGAATATAAGAAATGGTACCAAGGCATCCAGATTACAAAGCTGTTTCTCTTTCCTCTTTGACTTTCATATATTTGCATTTCTTAAAATACAAAGTCTGGGATAGCACTTTTACATAAATGCACACATCTGTTACTCCATAAAAGCATTTACTGAACATATACAGTTGAGGCAGGAATGCTATAAATCATTTTACTATTTTCAACAATAATTTTCTTGAGAGAGATGCTTTTCCCTGAGAATAAATGGCATGCCTCCTCTGTAATTAGATGGCCCTGCTACATGTGGTTGGTGTCTTGGTTTTAGTGAGGTATGATTTTTTTCTTGAGAACACCATTTTTCTTTCTTATTCAAAAATGACAACTCAGAGTGTGATTGATAGTGATGGCAAGAATAATCAAATGGTGACGTTTTCAGTGTCAAATTGGAATGGCAATTCTCTAATTTCACAGATAATTCTGAAGAACTGTTTTTTATACGAATAGAGTCAATTTCTGCTTATGCAAGTATAATAAAGACAAAAATGAGTTGAATATGAAGAGTATTATTAGCATCCCATGTCACACATATCATCAAGTGTCACTTAATAAACAAATGGAAAATAATTTAAGTGAAAGAGACTGGCATGTGTCAATCATCAACAGCAACTTGCAGAAGTAAGGGAGAAGTAGTTTGGCAAGAGGTTATTATTAGCCCTGAGAAGAAAGTTCTACTGCAGAGTGACTACAATAGGGTTTGATTATGTTCATTCCACCATCTAACAGATTGATGATAGATCTACAGCATTGTCAAAACATCAGCAAGCAAAGTAGTTGACCATTTTTGACTATTGACACAATGCAAAATAGAACAAGGGAAAAAACAGAAAACAGGAACAACTTGGCTTTGGGAATTCCATTCTACAAAGAACAATCTAAGACTGTGATTTATACCCTATTTTAATTGCACTCAGAAAGCATTTGATGACAGACTTTATAAAACAGGGTAAGTGCATCAGGAGGACACTAAGTATGCACGTACATATATCAGGGAGACTTTAGGGGAGATAGAAAAGGCAACATGACATTTAAATCAGATGAGTGATTCTAGCATTTATACTGTCACCCAAAATTTTGGCTCAACTCCCAAGCAGACACACAACAATATGCACCATTAGATGATCCACAACAGTCAAGATATGGCAGTGAACTAAATGACCATCAATAGTGGATGGAAAGGAAATGTGATATGCTTGTGTGCATAAATATTATTCAACTATATTAAGAAAGAAATCACACCCTTTGCTACAACATGGGTGAACTTGGAGGTCATCATACTAAATGAAATAAACCAGTGTATTTATTTCATACTAAATGAAATAAATATGAATAGTAGCCATGCTTCCCTTGCTAAAAAGAGTAATTAAGGGTTTTTCTAGATAATGTCTCTTAGGAACTTGCTGTGGTGGTGAACTTGTCCTCTATTTCACTACTACAAATATTTAGTATTCGAAATGTGACTGAATAGATGATGAGGTGACCTTCTCATTTTGTTAACTGAAATTTAAACAGTCATGTGTGGCTAGCAACTACTGTCTCAGATCTGTAGCCTGGAATCTTCCCATATTCCATGAGTTCCACCTGGGTCCCCCACCCACCCTGCATGGAAGCAGATCACCAGTGGCCAGGTATTCACCTTCTATCACACACCAACAATGTATCTTACATTTAAGGGAAACCTTGTAGGCAACTGGCATCACCCTAGAACACTGCTGATCATATCCAGCTGTCCTTCAGTGTCCCTGTAGTCCCAACACGACTAATCTTACTATGTTGCAACAAAAAAGACAAGGACTAGCTGATTCAAGTTGAAAGAACAATTCAACTAAAGAAGCATGGTAGCCAGTGTCATCATGGCAGCCACGGATACTCAGTTGGACAATGGGCCTCAGAATGTGATTACTTGCAGCCAGTCTAGGGGAGCAAACACTCAGCAACCCTATTGCCCAGTTGCAAATCTCTCTCTGTGGGGCAGAAAAGAGGCTGCGTATCAGCAAAAAGGCAAGCTCCCTCCACCAAGAAACTGGAAAATTGGGGAACTGGACAATTCCGCATTGAGTAATACTGAGTTTATAGAGGGTAAAGCACAGTCTCACTCTCTGAACCTTTAGTCATATAAACACATGTGGATACAGTTCAAATAATAAGATGGAGCTTTTCAATAGAACTTCTAGGGAGTTGGTTAAGGCTAGATTGTCCCCACAATGTGTGGGTGTTTGCTCAGTCCCAAGAGGATCCTAACCCTCTCAGTTGGGGCACACCAGTCATTAACTTGAAAGTTAGATAAGCATATTTGGAAAGAAGTCAAAGAAACTCCAAAGACCCCAGAGAGATGGAAGTATGGTCGCTCATGCTTCCTTTATTCCAATTTCAGAAAATCAAATATCACTGGAAGTTATTAGGAAGAATATGAAAAAATCACTTCTTGGGAATTTAAATCACATTAGAGAATCTGATTCTTATCCTATCCTCAGAGAAGACAACGCACATGGGTGAAAGGCTGAATACAATGAAAATAGATATTTTGCAGGTGATTTGACATGGTATCAAATATTTCTGAAACACATAAAAAGACAAATTAATTGGCAAGCTTTTACAATAGGAAAATACTGGCTTGCTATTCTGGCAAACTATGGATTTATTTCAAATTTTTTTCAAAGTCATCAAATCTCTTAATTAGCAATTTGACTTAAAAATGCATGTTGTTAATACTGTAGAAATCCAGGTAGAGATTTAATAAAGCTGCCTAGAAATATCTCTTCAAAGAGAAAATATTTTTATTTTGATAAAGAAACCATGCTTGCCAATACTGCAAAGAGTTTTACTTGTTTACCCAAATTTGCACGCTTGTAACAGTGCTTACACAGTTAAAACAAGACACATCTTATTTCACACTTTTACAAGTCCATTATTAAAGAGAACAGTTATCTTTGTCCCCTTAGAGGAACCATAGTACTCACTGACAGATGCAAAGCTGACCAGCCTCCTGGCCCAGCCAGGGCCGAATCCCAACACCAGGCAGCACTGTAGAGGTGCAAAACCAACTACTTTGGGACCTCCTTTTCTGACTCACCATCTGGGGGCACCACAAAGAAAACACAAAGGGCCTAACAGTGACTCTCTGGTGCTAGTAACTTGAAGGACACTCTGGGTTAGTGGCCCTGAAGCTGCTCCTATTGAAAATATTGCTACATTTCTCTTCTCACCCTCATGGACCTGGGTGAGCACCGGAGACCAGCAGTGGGGACCATGGAGAGCATGGCACCGAAGAGGTGTGAACCTGCATGCCTAACTTATGCTATGTTGTCAATCAACATTCTCTCAATAAAACAATTTATTTCTTAAGTAAAGCACAAGAAGGCAATACCTACAATTTCCTTCAAGAAGCCTGTCCCTGCCTAACTTATGTGCTTTTAAAAACTCACCACATCTGTCAGGCAACGATCTCTGCGTGTCTGTGTCTTTTGCCAACTTTGGAGTCTTTTAATAACTGAGTGTTTTTCATCTTCCAGCCCCTAACCCTAAAAAGCTAACCTGATACTAGTTACCACTCAAAGTACAAAGCCCTTCACTGGATGAAAGAAGACAATGAGCTACGCTTGATGCAACAGAGAATGAGATACAACATTCATGTAACCACAAGTTTGCCTTATAAAACCACAAACCAGAACTTCTCAGGTCTCTTTTCTGTCTGAACTTTTAAATTCTCTGGACAATTGAAGATAATAAGGAAATTGATGTACAGTGATGTTTCAAATGTGCTTTGAAGAAAATCTGTATGACTCTACTACAAATGATTTTCATTTCTGACTAATCCCATTTCCCCTCACTGAGGATGATTGCCAAGACTTCATAAATCCTGACCTATTAAATAATTGATAATCATTAAATGAAAGGTCTGTTTTGGTGTTATCAGTGTGGCATTGCTTAGGGGAGGAGAAAGCACCATGGAAACGAGATGAAAAATCTGAGACCTGGGAGTGAGAAGATAGTAATGAGGTAGCTGACTGAGGAATGACAGTAAAAGAGAATAAAAGATCAGAAGAAGCAGAACCTCCTTCTCCTTGTCTCCTCTGTGCTTTGCTCATGATGCATGAAGTACAGGCACCCAGTCTCAGTTCTCTCTAGCTTCACCACCTTAGCTTTGAGAGTGAACAAGAGGGACATGGAATGAAGTCCATTTTAAAGACATACAGACTTACACCTTCCCACATAAAGTATTTCTGCCAAATTAAGCAAAGGCGTATTAACGATTTTTTTTTCTTTTATTGAGTTAACATTGATTTTACAACACTGACTATGAGTTGGGGAATAGATTCACACCTCCTTAGCTGTATAGTACCACCCTACTTCACCATCCAAGCATCCACAGTGCTTGGGGACTATAGGGACCCTCCCTCCTTTGATCATTCCCACCCTCTCTGGTAGCCTCCATTCTATGGAAACGTCCATTCTACTGGAAACTGTAGTTGGGTTTCCAGTGATTTAGTTTAGTTTGGTCATTTCCTTTGTTCTTTGCCTGTATATTTCACATGAGTAAAATTATCTGGTATTTCTCTTGCTCCTTATTTCACTTAACATTATCCCCTCCATGTTTGCTACTGCGAATGGCAAGAATTCATTGTTTTCTTTTAATACCTGAATAGAATCTATTGTGTATATATTGTGTATACAGACCTTGCCTTCTTGATCCACTCATCTGTCCTGGGGCACCTAGGCTACTCCTATAATATGGCTATTGTAAAGAATGCTACAACAAATGTAGGAGTGTTCATATCCCTTCTATATCATGATCATATATTCTTTAAATAGATACCTAGGAGTAGAATTGCTCATCATGTGTTAGATCTATTTTTAAAATTTTGAGAAACCACTGTTTTTTCCAGGGAATCTAGAAGTGTCTTCATTCCTACTCATGGGGTGAGAGTGACCCCTTTTCTCTACACTTTATTCAATCTTTGTTTTTCCTGCTGCTTTTGTTGTTATTTTAATATAGATCATTAAAGCATAATTTTTAGGGTAAAAATTGAAGTAAATATTTTCTAAAGATGGGAAGTGACTTACTAGGCATAAATCAACACAAGACATCAGAAAAGAGAAACAGACTTGACCCTTTTAAAGTTTTCATTGTCAAAAATCATAAAATTGTGAAAGGAAGTAGTAATCAGAGAACTCTAGTTTATACAAAGCAAACCAGCAGTTTTTTTTTTTTAAATAACAGTTATAAAGTCAACACACAAAGTCCGTGGTATCTGCATTTCTCCCATGCTGAGTCCAGAAGCAGGACAAGTCTCCTCTCTCTGCAGACCAGCAGCTACCACACCACAAACTCCATCCTTCTCTGCTGTTCTAGGTCAGCATCTCACAAATCATCAGAAGTCTGTGGCATTTGTGGCTTGC
>PVHY01015022.1:0-15258 GCA_004024945.1 Uropsilus gracilis
AAACACAATCTCTTCCGTCTTCCGAAGCACGGTCTCCCTCCAGGCCGGCTCACCCGCTCCCCGGCCCCTTTTCTGGCCCTGCCTGCGGCCTTCGGGGTTCAGAATTTCCACGCGTTGTGTCGTGGCCCCGGGACACCCACTCTGCCTCGGTACAGTCACGTGAAAGATGCCCAGAGACTTTTTTTTTGCTCTTAGCTGTAGGGAAAAGGGAAGTGGGGGGGAGGCGGGGCACACATTTGACTGCCCACAGATTATGGAAAGAAGTTCACGCAGTTTTAACTGCAAGTCGCGGGTCAAGGGCGTCAAGTGCGTTAGCAGGTTTGTGCCTCCGGTACCCAGAATCGACTCGTCCCTAACCAGCTGCGCCACTAAACAGGGACTCCCTGTTGTGGTGTGTCCCTCCCCCCCCACCTTGACTACACGTTGGCTCATGAATTTGCTTTCTTACACATATGTGTGTGCAGCCAGAGTGCATGGGTTTTCCGCGTGGAGGGAGTTAGAGCGATTTATGTTAACGAGCGCTTGCTGCGGACCGCGGTGTTTGTTTGCGTAGGTGGTTGCTGGAGCTAACGTGGAGCGAGGTGCCGGGCAGTACTCCCGGCGTTTTTCTATTGATCGCTCTGGAAAGGGCTGCTGAGCGCCGTGCGTGGAGGCATCTGCGCTATTTTATCGCCTCGGGTTCCCTCCCCCGCGCGGTGATCGCAGCGGAGCCGGCTTCAGCCCGGCTGGCTGAGGCTAGGCTGGCTGAGACTAGCCTCGTCCGTTACCGTGCCGGGTGCATTTTGCAAGTTTCACGTTTGCGTCGGTGTCCACTTCCAAGTAACTTTGTGACTGGCGAGGTTGACGAGCTGTAAATGAGAGCTGTTAGAAAGAACCTGAAGGTGTTACGGGCAGTGGCTGTTGCAGAGAACCTGTGCTTAATGGAAGAGACCGGGCAGCCAACAGCTCTGGCATCGCGATCGGGCGGTGGGAATCTGTTTTGTTTTTGCATCCCCAAGTTCTTGGAGTAAACCTTTCTGGAGTCAAGCCGTGCCCGGAAAGCAGGCCAGCTACATTTTTGTTGGACTTACACTGTGATAGACAGGGCTTAGATTGCCTTCTCTTCCTCACGTAGTTTCCTGCGACGTCTTTTGTAAGGCAGCACGGTGAAAAGCAAAGAAGTGACTGCCATTTATGGGAATTTTTTTTGAGTTTCACCTGGTTCCCACCAAACTAACCTGCCAAATAACACGTAAAGCCTAAAATGATGCGGCTCTGATACGAGGTGATAAACACCCTCCATCCTGCGGGAGGGGATGGGGGAATTGGGCGGTGCTGCGCTTCCTGTGCCAGGTGGGAGTTGCCTCTGGAAAGGCTGGCTGCAAAACGGACACTGAGTAGTATTTGTAGTAAGACGGACAATCCTCTTGGTGTTTCTTTCCGCTAAAGTAGCTACTAATGTAGATCTTTTGGAAGGCGCCTAGTGCTTGAGCTGTAGCAACCTAGTCCCGGAAGGGAGCTCTCTCCCCAAGGTAACCAGCGGGAGGCAGGGTTGTGGGAGGTGTTTCTTTCCTTCCTGAGGTGGAGGTGGTTGCAAAGAGATGCTTGGAGACAGGCAGTGAGGAAGATGTCCAGACCTGGGTTTCTGTTGTGTGCGTAATTACAAAGAATGAAGCGGCTGTAGCGCTCTGCACTTGGGGGCGCTTGGCGGCTGGTGGGCAGTGAGCGGGGCCTGAGGTATTTGCATTTTTATCTCTGAAAAGCCCTTGAGGGATGGGAAATGGGTGAAGCGGCTGCTTCTGACCTTTGTCTCCGCCTGAGATGGGGAGCCCTGCAAACTGAAAACGCGGGGACCCTACAAGTGACCCTGCAGACAGCAGATGAGATTGCCCTGCAACTCCTTTTCTCCGGGGTGTTTGAGGAAGCTCTTTATTTTGAGGAGAAATTTATTCCAGCTAAAGTCAGTCATAACTGTATTTGGTGTGGGGTGGGGGGAGAGGTTTAGGTATTTTTTTAATACTGTACTCCTTCAAAACGGCGATTTTACTTTCCTGATTTTATGACCAAATCAGGAGATGGAGCATTTACATTTAGTTTAGAAACAGAATTTTAAGAAACAGTTGGTAAAATGCAGGTTAAAGACTCTTGACTCCAAGGTCCCTCATGCTTTTACAGTAGTGCCCTACTCTTATGAAACACGGTTATTTGAATTGTTTTACTGAAGACAGATTCTCTGTGCTTTGCCATTGTGTTTACTGTACTTTAAAAGGTGGCCGGGCACGGTGGTTCATGCCTGTAAGCTTCAGCCTATGAAGCGGCCGGGGCTAGGGATCGCGGTTCGAGTCCTGCCTGGGGCCCGTAGCGAGACCTAGTTCCAAAAAAATATAGCTGGGTGTGGTGGCACGCGCCTGTCATCCCAGCTACCTGGGAAGCTGAGGCTGGGGATGGCTTGAGTCCAGGGTACCCCGGGCATCGAGAGCCTGCGGTCCAATGGGCAAAAATAGAGACCTAGTCTCAAAAAAAAAAAAAAAATACTATACTTTAAAAGGTGATCATATACTTGGTAAAAAGAATTTTTGAGGCATGTTGGAATTTGAGCTCATGATTGGGGCGGGGGCAGCTGGATTATTTGGACGAATGCTGCCAGCTCTTTGATTTTATGTTGGTCTTTAATTTTATTTATGTCTCAGCAAAGAGACTAGTCAACAGAGTTTATTTTTTAATTTAATTTTTTTTTTTTTTTGAGACTAGGTCTCACTGTTTTTGCCCGTGGAACCGCATACTCAAGTGATCCCCAGCCTTAGCTTCCCAGGTAGCTGGGATTACAGGCATGCACCACCACGCCCAGCTATTTTTTGGGACTTTGGGACCAGGTCTCGCTGTGTTGTCCTGAGTGGGACTCGAACCACAATCCCTGGCCCCATCCGCTTCATAGACTGAAGCTTACAGGCACAAGCGACGTGCCCGGTTGACAAAGTTTAGAGTACCTTCCCTCCCTCCTTCAGAATGGCTCTCTCAGTCTTAGGTTTTAGTCTTTTAGTCAGAATTCAAGATATATCCTTTGGCAGTCTAACCAGTTTTGTGCTGCTGTACCTGCTTGGTGGACTTGCTCTAAAGCCTAATTTGTGTGTGTAATTGCAGGAGGCTAGAAGACTCAGTTCCCTTCCCTCCAGAAAATTATTGCTGCAAAAATATATTGTTGCCACTGTTAACTGTGCCAAGACTTTCCTTTAACTCTGTGTAAGTGTGGCTGGAAACCTTTATTGATGAAAGAATTGAGGCCTAGCAAAGAGTTGGTGGTAATGTTGGGGTGCAGACCTGAATGTTAACCCTACCACTTACTCAGTGATATCTGGCGATCGGCATAACCAAGCTGCCTTTTGCCTGTTGATTCTCACAGGATCCCTGCAGCTGTGGTGCTCAGGCTGTGCTGGTTCTCCTGATAAAGAACCAGGGTTAAAGAACCCGTCACTCATAGCTAAGTGGTGTACCTGGAGCTAGAACAGTGCTATGAATAGAACTCTTTACATCTTAAATGCATTAGCGCAGCTCAGGATTGAAAGGATTTCCTGAAGAATCCCATTACATAAGCATGGATCTGAGGGGGTTGGGAGGCAGTGGCTGATATGTTCCCTTACATGTGATAAAAATTCAGGGTATTAGGGTCACCATTTCAAATTATACTCTTGATTGTAAAACTCAGAGTGATGAGTACTGTGGGGGAATGGCATGGAGGCCTAAGAGGATAGTTCACAGTCCTCCTCTGTGGAGTGGGCACTCAGTCTCTGTTGTCACATCTGATCTTTCTGTACAGTGTGATTCAAGACTGGTGGAGCGGTGACTCCATGAAATTACCCGTTTTCAAAGGACACAAACACAAACCCAAAGTGATAGGAAGCAGTCTTAGTTTGATGACTTGGAAGGTGTTTTAGACTTGCTTTTATTGACTTACAGTAGATCTTGAATAACATCCTACTCAGTGGGATTTCATCATCATGTTGGAGGTTGGAGAGAAGGACGTATGCTCTTGGTCAGGGCCATTGTCTTTGTGAAATTTGAACATTTCCGCCGTGTTTCTGGTTTCCCCTCATATTTCAAAAGATGTGCAAACACTCACTGTATGGATATTCTGCAGTTTAGTTTATTGAATTGCCTGTTAGTAATTTAGAGTTCCAGTTTGGGAATATTAATGAATGTTCAGCTACAGGTGTGGGAATGATAGACACTTTCTTTTTTTGAGACTAGGTCTCACCATTTTTCCCCATGGTACCGCAGACTCAAGCAGTCCCCAGCCTCAGCTTCCCAGGTAGCTGGGATTACAGGCATGCGCCACCACGCCCAGCTGTTTTTTTGGGGGACTGGGTCTCGCTATGTTGCCCTGAGCGGGACTTGAACCGTGATCCCCAGCCGCTCCATAGGCTGAAGCTTACAGGCATGAACCACCGTGCCCGGTGAAACTATAATTTCTTGGGTTTTTATCCCACGGAAGATGATTACAGCATATGTAGGGGTGCATGTAACAACATCTTTAATGTCTATAGTCTAAATATGGGGTATTGAGGACAAAGAAATTTTTCAGTATTAGAATTTCTCTAAAAATGTATCTAAAAGATTTTCAGTTACTTTTTTTTTTTTCTCATTTTTTTGGTTACTTTTTTTTTTTTCTCAAATATTTTAGTGTTAAAGAAGAGTGTTCCTCTAAGTTTACCTTGAAGATAAGTGGAAAGTTGCATTGGACATTTTAAAAATGAATATGTTTAAGACACCTCTCAGATGATCACATCGTCCATACTTTGTGTCTCAGTGGCTTTGAGACTTGTTCTTTACAGTTCTATTAAGGATAGGATTGACTAATCATCAGAGTTTTTAAAAGATGATTAAAAAAATGGAAGTGGTGTGATAGTTCTAACCCTTTATACATAGAGGACTCTTGCAGAGAGGAATTGGGTACAGTGGTGATTTGCCCACACCTTGGGCATAATCTATATGAGCTGCTTTCTTGATGGTGAGCCCTGCTAGGTTAATAAATCCAACCAAATACTCCAGTTTTTCTGGTTGTCTTAGGTATCTTAGTCTTACCCATGATAATGCCTTGGAGGTAATATGGACTAGATACTTTGTTACCCACTTTGGCTGTCATGAACCCTGTATCAGTGGTTTTTAATGTAAATCAAAATATTTGGGTTTCAAACATTAAGAAAGTAATTATAGAACTCAGAATTGTTAACATATGGAGGCACCTAGCATGTAGGAAGAATATTACAGAAAAGTTCATGAGTTGGGCATGGTGGCGCATGCCTATAGGCGGCAGCCTAGGAAGCCAGGGCTGGGATCAGGGATCGCGGTTTGAGTCCCACTTGGGGGCACGTAGCAAGACCTAGTCCCCCCAAAAAAGCTGGGTGTGGTGGTGCACGCCTGTAATCCCAGCTACCTGGGAAACTGAGGCTGGGGATGGCTTGAGTCTGGTACCCCTGGCAACGTGAACCTGCAGTTCCATAGACAAAAATAATGAGACCTAGTCTCAAAAAAAAAAAAAAAAAAAAGTTCATGCCAAAAATCCTTGGTCTGTCTTTGCCGAAGGTTGTATTACATCTTGGGTGTTCTTTTATCTCCCAAGCTTGCTCAGACTTGTTTGGATTTTCATAGCCTCAAAGTAGTAGGGTTGTGTGGAAAACAATTTCTTTCCTTAAGAATTTTTTTTTTTTTTTGTAAAATAGGTATAAAACCTGTCGTTTTAATCATTTGGAGTGTGCAATTCAGGGCTGTTAGTGCAGCATTGTTGAATATACTGTTGTCCATTTTCAGGTTTTTAAAATCTCAAACGGAAACATTGTCTTCATTAATCAGAAATGCTGGATTCCCAACCCAGCCCTGGTTGACTTAAGTTCTTTGGCATATTTCACTTAAAGTTTTTTTGTTGTTTGTATGTACCTAGAATTAGTATTTTGTGTGTGTGTGTGTATACACAGAATTAGTATATATTTTAACATTTTGAGTAACTTGAAGAACCCATTTTTTAAAAATACATTTTTCTCATAATAAAAGACATTTTCATTCAACGAAGTCAAAACTAGTTGCATCTGCATGCCCCTCCTTTCTTTTCCGTAAAATCATGTCAATCTTTCTTCTCTCTCTTTTTTTTTTTTTTTTTTTTGAGACTAGGTCTTGCTATTTTTGCCCGTGGAACCGTAGGCTCTCGTTGCCCGGGGTACCACAGACTCAAGCAATCCCCAGCCTCAGCTTCCCAGGTAGCTGGGATTACAGGCGTGCACCACCACGCCCAGCTATTTTTTTTTTTTTTTTTTGGAACTAGGTCTCGCTACGGGTCCCAGGTGGGACTCGAACCGCGATCCCTAGCCCCTGCCGCTTTATAGGCTGAAGCTTACAAGCACGAGCCACCGTGCCCGGCTTCCTTCTCTTTCTTGTTTTGGTCTTGGATGGAATGAAAGCACCTTGACGCAGGTAGTTGGCATCTCATTCCCATAACTATTCCAGACCCACAGCGCGACATGAAGGTCCAAGAGCGTACTTTACGGATGGTTTCTTGACTTGGTGGGTTTCAAGGTGTGTTCTCAGACGGCTTTCACCTCTGTGGGGCACTTAAGTTTGAATATTTTAATGAAACTCAGTATTTGTTTGTTTTCTATGTAATTGTGTATAGAATTAAGCTGACATAAAAATCCTGGCAAATGTTTTTCACATTGTGCTAACATGGCCTTTTCTCCCCTTTTCTATTCAGTGAAGGAGAGCGACCTACTCAGAATGAGAAGAGGAAGGAGAAAAACATAAAAAGAGGAGGCAATCGCTTTGAGCCATATGCCAATCCAACTAAAAGATACAGAGCCTTCATTACAAATATACCTTTTGATGTGAAATGGCAGTCACTTAAAGACCTGGTTAAAGAAAAAGGTAATGGTACTGATGGTTGAGTAGGGCGAGAAGGTTGGTGTGTCATCTTTCCTGTGGTTAATTCCTTGGTTATTTTTTGTCACTGGAAGCTGTTCTGGGTAGAGCATGTGTTCTGTCCAAGCTTGAGAGTTAAGTCCCTCTACCCAGCCCAACTTTTTTATTTTTATTTTTTTGTGGTCCTGCGCCTGTGTGTCAGACAGGGTGGTTTGTGTGGTCCCTTGCCCTCCGAATGAATTTACTGGCGCTTAATATGGCTTATAAGGCTTTGACTAAGCTTGCAGAGGGCCTCTGTGTTAAGGAAATTTTTTGAATTCTTCATTTAAGGTAGGAGAGGTTATTTTCTTTTTTCTTTTTCTTTTTTTTTTTAACGGTGGGAAGGTAGTTTGTTTAAATTCTGTCTTCTGGGACCAAATTTGGTAGGTAGAATTTGTGTTGCTCACATTATAAATTATAAAAACGTTAACTTTACAATTGTTAGACTTTTCCACCCCTGGGGGGGGGGGGAGAGAGTAGATTGGCAACTGAGCTCAAAAAAAGCCATCTGTTGTGGAATGCAGTGCCTCAAGCAGTCTCAGCTGAGGGCTCTAACTTGTGGCCTAGGCAGGGGAAGCAGCTGAAGCTCTGCTGCCACCAGGAGGTCTGAGAAGGTTGGTTGCCCCTGGTCCTCTGCCCATCCTCCTCTCACACTCACCATGTGCATCTTCTTCCTCCACACTCTTGTTCTGCTCGGTCAGTCTTTTCCTGGTCCTTGGCCCTGCTGGTGGCACTCAGGGCTAGAGATTGATTGCTACGCCCTGTTAAAACCATTGACAGAACAATTTGTCTAGTGCCTTGAGGTTTCCCATCATCCCTCACCCACAGGAAACCTGGAATCAAATTAACCTTAAATGGACTCTCTTGGAAGGACTGAGAGGGATTGGTTTTCTGGAGCATTCATAATGAAAAGAGATTTGAGCTTGATTTGTCAAATGATTAACATTTCAGTGACAGATATGCCACTTGGATAGGCCATTTAGGTATGTGTACTGGTGCTCCCAGCATTGGATTTTGAATTTTTGAATGGCTCACTGCCATCATTGTCCCATCACTTAAACCATGACATGCCAGAAGCACTAGGCACCTGGAACCTCTCTGTACAGTTACGTATGCTGCACCCATGTAGTATTTCCAAACGTTTTGGTGTGAGATTTGCTTTCCTGCCTTGATCAGCCAAATCATTCCTGCCAATGTTCCTAGGGCAAGAGTGAAGTTTCTTTTTGTCTGCAGGGCGTGTCACGTGGCATCCCAGATGCAGTGTTCTTGGTTTTTGGGACTGCTGCTTCAATACAAGCTTAGCATTTCTGTACAGTACAGTTGGGTCTCATTTGAATTAGTTTTTGGGATAACCCCCAAATTTGTGTTCTCGTGATTTGGTTGAACCGCTGAATTGACACTTACATTGACAATAAGGTATAGTAGTTCCAAGAACCAGGAATGTGGCTTTGAAAATGTAATTGTTAGAATTTTGTAAGCTATTGCTGGCCAAATTATTTTTTCATTTTTAGGAGTGTGTGAACCAGTTTTGGGACATGATGGATAAAGTAGGTGACATTTTTACTGCTTTACCATTCAGTAATTCAGTTTCGGAGCCTTAAAGCTGGTAGCAGCCGCCGCCGCCGCCATGTTTCTGGATGTAGAAGCAGTTCACCTCAATTTACTATTTTGCACTGTATTAAGTGTGGAGCCAGCCTGGTGGTTTATTTAGATATTTCCAAACTGGTTCTCATATTCCCCTGGCAATCTGCTATGAATGCCCTGGCTCAGCCTCTCAGTGTATTTTTGGAGGTGTAATTTAGAATTACAGGTGTGCAGTAAATCAGTTATTTTTAACAACTTAACATGTTCTTGTTTAGAACTCCCCTGTACAGGTTACATTAATTTTCTGTTTAATTAAATTGTTCACCATAATGAATTGTGGGTAAAGGGGATTCATGAGAGAGGTAATCTTTTTTCATGGTAATGTTTATTTCAGTATGTGAAGTCAAAAGAAATTTACTGTTTGTATATGATTCCTTAAGAAATGTTTTTTTTTTGTCATGAGGTTTTAAAATTATATTTTATTCACATCTTGGTATACCCAAAATAATGTTTACATGCTTATTTGCAATCTGAATATTTATTTGGAATCTCTTGCAAATTAGGTTGTACATCTTTGAGGACTTGTTATTGCACAGAAAACAGTTGTAGACAAGAGTCAGTTAGGCCCTAAAAGTCTTCTTTCCAAGAGGGTCTCAGGCCCTGACAAGCTGCAGAATTAGTTTTCCTCCACTTAACCGTCTAAACAACGTTTGGTCATTGCTTGGCTGTCTCATTGCCCCCTCCCCACTTCCGCAGCCTCTGCCAGTGCTTCTTTAGGGGTGATCATGCCTGAGCTTGTCTTGTGTCCTGCATCCGCATCCCCCCCCACCCCCCCGCCTTAGCTGCTGGTTCTTCCTGCCTCAGATGTGGATTTTCCAATTTAATTTTGGCATTTAACTGGATTTTAGGTAAGCCTGCTAATGCACATATCACGTGACTCTGGTAACTTGCACCTTTACCCCAGATTTCCTTAGTGCCCCCATCCTTGGTACTGTCATGTCGTCAGCATTGCTGGTTTCAGAGAAATAATGGATTGAGAACTTTATTCTGAGCCAGGCAGCTTTTTGCTACTATTCCTCCCTCTCCCCAACATCATGCCAGTCTCTTATCTCTGAGCTTTAGCAACAGGTTTTCTCTTGTCCTTTCCTTTGACCATGCTTTTTTTGACCTACTTTTTAATGGAGATACTACATGGAACAAATGCTTGCTGGGAACTCTGAGGAGTTGCTCTATTAGAAAATAATTGAGAGCCAATGTATAAGAAACT
This sequence comes from Uropsilus gracilis, assembly GCA_004024945.1. Taxonomy (NCBI): domain Eukaryota; kingdom Metazoa; phylum Chordata; class Mammalia; order Eulipotyphla; family Talpidae; genus Uropsilus; species Uropsilus gracilis. Next base: position 9,773 of record PVHY01015022.1, read on the forward strand.
TGAGTTTGCCAATCCAGGGTTGAAAGTGAATTAATTAAGAGTCCTCACACTACGTAGTTTTTGCCACTTGGCAGGTAATTGGAATAAGCATCTGAGAGTGTTTGATCATAAGAGTTGGGTGAAGAATTAAGATTTGAGAGCAAAAGGTAATCCTGGGGGTTTGACACTTCAGTGGGGTCCCTGCGCCCGGCAAGTCTGGGTGGGTGAAGAAAGCTTGGTGTTGGGCTGCCTGTGCCCCGCGCCTAACCAGGGTGCTGGCAGCTGTGAGGCAGGACTGCAGCGTGCTGTGTAAACCCTGGAGCACAGTTTGCCGAAGAGGTGATGTCGTTTACTTTCAGTAACCCCAAGTTTAGCCGCAGTCAGTTTAATTTGTATGAGCAAAGATTTCTTTGATCACTTAATCCTTCTGTTTTTATTTAATGTATCACTTTAAGTAAATTTCAAGCTCCAGCTGACTGAAAACCAAGGCCCAGAGGGCAAGTGTAGTCCTATAGGAAAATCTCTATAGAGAATCCATTGGCTCCATCTACATTGTGCGTCTAAGGAGCAGAATTCATTTTCCATTTCAGTAAAGACTGCTACCCAGTCTCTTTGGCTGCCTCATGTTTTCCTGTGGTAGGATTCAACCTGTGTTTTAAAAAAGACTTGTTAGGAAATGGTGGGTCCCCCCAAGGGTGCAGCCTGTCTGGCTTTCTCTTGTTGGGTCGTGGTCGGGGTAGAGCGGCAAGACTGCTGCTATTCCCATGGGAGTGGAGCAAGCATGAAATCAATTTTTAACCTGTCTGAACTTGTCTGCCAGTCAGGTAGTCACTCAGTGGACTTGCATATTTTGCCTTGTTTCAAGAAGTCTGTATATCGAGGAAACACACTTTCCAAATTAAGATAAGCATTTATTCCATGAATCTCTCCATTAAAGTAGAAGTTTTGTATTATGCGGTGAAAAATGTGTGATAATATGCCTTGCTTTTGAGCCTCCGACACTTCCAGACACACTTATAAAATTTTAGGCCTTTTCACGAAGTTTCAACGAAACTTTAGCCTCTTTCTTTGGTCCAAATTTCAGTGTTAATGAAAATGCAAAAGTAAAGTACTTTTGGTAATTAAACATATGTGCAGGAGTGTTACTAATACCTTTCAAGGGCTGCCTAGTTCTGTATGGGTTGCTCATCTACTTACACTCATAATATGCTTTATTCTTGAGGTGTTTTTTTTTAAAATAATTCACCTCATTGTTGGTCAGAATGGTTTCTTGGAGCAGTTTAAAATAAAGGTAGGTGATAACATTTGGTGCTAGATTTTCCAGTCTTGGGGTTTTCATGTAGCTGTTTGATGTTCAAAAGCTGCTGTAGAATTTGTTTTGGTCTCTTGGGATTCTGTGGGTTCCACTCTACCCTCAGGAACGGGTAGGAACAGCAGTATTTTTGAATACCTGTGAGTTCCATTTCTCTGAGTCTCTTGTAATGCCAGTTTTACCTCTGCCTCTCAGTCCTGTATGAACTGCTGTGGCTGATTGGTTTTCTAAACCATGTCTTTGAATGTGACCAGACTATGCATAGTTAGCAAATTTTGCCTTTAGATTTCTTTTTGATGTCTGCACTGACTGTGCTAAAGCAGGTCTCTGCTTTACTATTGTAGGGGAAAAAAAGTGATCTTTTAAAGACTTCATTATTATCTCCCCATTGGGAAATACGAATTAGCAACCATTGTAAATCCTGAAACTGTGGTTTGCACCACAGATCGTGCCCATGCCATTACCTTGGGTGGAAGTTGGAATTTTAAGACTTTGTGAGGCACCTTGGGTGTTACTGATGATGCTCAGGAACAGCATTACTCAGGCTGGAGCCACACTGACTGCTCATCCTACAGCTAACCTGAGGGGCTGGAAGGGTTTTCTAATGTGGTCTTCTATTTTTGCTCAATAACTGTACCATTTAGGAGAAAAAGAGGACACATTTTAAGCACATGTATGGTACAAATGATGGAAGTTGGATGTGTGCCATTACTAGAATGTTAAGTGGGATATATCCTCATTTCAAAACCTGGCTTTTTATTAAAATGGTTATGACCATAGGAAAAAGTTTGTTTTGGACTTGTTTGGTTTCTGGGTTGCATTAATACTTGGAAAAGTGTCCTATGGATGCTCACTCAAAACTTAAATTTTCTAACAGTGTTCGAATTTTGATAACATGGTTATAGCTGTCTTTTGAGTTAGATATTGTGATTTTATTTTTTAAGGTCTATTAGGTGGCAGTCACAGCTGTTCGTAAACAAATTTGGGGTTTCTTTTCACTGTCTTGACATTACTTGAAATTTTCATCATAGTGGAGACATGGGCTATTGGTCCTCAAATGGCTGCTGCTGTTGAAACAGATGGCTTTTTAATATGGCCTCAGGAACGTCCACAGCTTTTCCCAACCGATTGACTTTTGTAAGGGGAAAAGAAAGCCAGTGTGGATGCTGTCCCATGAATGATCGTTTTTCAGTTTGGCCCAGAGGAGTACGTACTCCAAAAGTTAAAATACAACAGCCACTTCTGTTTTCTCCTACATCTTTGCACTAATTCACTGCCTTGCCTCTTGTGCAAAGTGCTGGTTTGGTTCTGTTAACATTTCAGGGAAGGACAGTGGCGGTGAGGCTACAGACTTAACTGACGTTTGAACACTTGCCTTCCATTTGCCATGCAAATACATTGGTAACAGATATGCCCTTCACAATATTATTAAAGTAAGCTTATTTTACATTTCAGTCTCTATATTAGTTTGTAAATTCCCTTAATCGTTTTAATAATCTTTGAACAAAGGAGTTAGAGTAGGCAGGGCTTGTTGAAGCACTAAGGGAGTTATTTTTACCCTTATACTGCTAAATCAAATGGGAAAACTACTTTGGGGAAGGCTTCACCATCTTAAAAAAAAATCCTTAAGGAGGAAAAAAATCCTGAGAACTAAAGTCCTCTCTTTCTTGACCTTGGAGAAGCTGCTTAGAGAATCTTTCTCCAGGTCAACGTGTTACACTTCTGTTTTCTGTGTGCCATCTTCAAATTCAGCAGCCATTTTGGTGGTGGTTTACTAGATGGGTTCTAATACCTGGCATGGTGGTCATGAGTTGGCAATCCAAACCTTGAGGAAGAGCTGCAGATCCTTTGAAATACTTTGTTTTCATTCCTATCTTACAGTTTAGAATCCAGTGAGTTCAGCTGTGTAGCCAAAAATTGAGCTCTAAATTTGTATGTATCTATGTTTTCTTAATGGGGAAGCTGAGAAAGCAGCAAGAACATGGACTTAATTCACTGAAGAGAATCTGCGTGCTCCTCTGGTTTTGTGATATTTATTCTAAGATTCTACTTCTGAAAGTCGCAGCACCTCATGCTGTGCGCAGAACACCTAAAGGATCTGTCGTGCCCAATGCAAAATGGGGTTTTTATTCAGCATTTCAAGACAGAAGCAATGGAATGTTAAACTGAGTGCTGGAGCCTTCCAGACTGCGGTACAGGATGCACACGCCCAGATAATTGACCCTCCTGTGTGTGCACCCTTGAGTATATGGACACATCCTTGTATCTAGCAGTTGAGCCCAGGTTACTGGCGTTGCTGTTTGTGTGCTGTTTACCTGCTTTCACCAGTAAAAATGTGTGTAAAACTGTTCTCCCTTTCCCCAAAAAGTGAATCATGCAGACTTCTTTCCTATAGATTTGGATTGCCTCTAGTCATGAATGAGTATTCCAGACAGGGAAATTGATACGGAAACCTGTGGAAATAGCTTGTTTGTGGTGGGAGGAAAATCAAGGACATATTGTTAACAAGTTTCACCTTTTACTGCACACCTGTAATGCCTAGTTTGGTGGCTTAGAGAATATGGAGTGTTTCTGGGCTTTCTTATAAGGCAGAGGCTCCATACAAGGTTGCTGATGATTGTTCTAAATTCCCATTGTTTTCTTGGCTTTTCTCCCTTGGTTTATGTGTCGTCTGGAAACTGATTTGTAGTTGGTGAGGTAACATACGTGGAGCTCTTAATGGACGCTGAAGGAAAGTCAAGGGTAAGTGTCTGAGAGAATTTCTTCTGTGGATTTACTACATGAAAAATGTAACTGTATGGTGGCGTGGAGTCGAATGAAATCAGGAAGGCAGTGAGTGCTCACGTTACAGTAGCTATGTTTGATTTTGCCAAACATTTGAGTGGGGTGGGAGGGGATCTGCAAATGGGAGTCCCGCTTTTCCAAATGGCTGGCCAAAGAGCTTTTTGGTATTCTGTTTGGATGCCCATTTTGGGTAACTGGGGACCAATAGCAGCATTGTCTCTTTGTTAACAGAGGAACTGGCTGTGTGTGAATTATGCATGGAATTTCAGTGGTGGTATATTAATGTAAAACGTGTGTTCTTGTCTAGAAAATGTTACTCTTGGTTGTTTGCTGAATTTGAAAGTTGTGTGAACCAAAGATTCTGAAAAGTTGCCTTTGTGCCAGTAAATTGTAAAACAAATATTTAAAACTTGAATGTTTAAAATTGGCCTAGTTTAAAGAGAAAATTAACTACTTTCTGTCGTGCATTAGAATGGCTTAGAATAATCAAAAGGATGAGTTAACTACTGAAGGGATGGATTTAGGAGTATTAGTATGATAAGGAATTGATTGACTTTAGAGGAAAGCAGATCTAAAGTTTGTGTGATTTCTTGGAGAACCTGAATTTAGGTCTGCTTATTATAACTTCAGTAACGTTAGTGCAGTGGTAATGTGTAGGCCTGGGAGAGTACTAAGGAGCCCAGCTCTTGATAGGAGGCTAGGTCAGATTCTGCTGTCAGCTTCCCCTTAGAAGGGTTAATTTGTTTAAAAAAAAAAAATTGCCTTTGTTACATAAATCATTTTTAGTTTACAATTGTCATTGATACTTACTTTTTCTTTTCTTTTCTTTCCCCCCCTTTCCTTGCTCTTCTGACTGGTCTATGACATCTCACAAAGGGATGTGCGTAAGTATTGTTTAGTTACTTACTGGCCTTGGGGTCTCCTGAGTGTTTGGGCTGATTTCTTACATTTCCTTTTGACTCTTTCTAGTGTTGTTGAATTCAAGATGGAAGAAAGCATGAAAAAAGCTGCAGAAGTTCTAAACAAGCATAGTCTGAGTGGAAGACCTCTGAAAGTCAAAGAAGTAAGCTCGTAATACTGGGTACCAGTCGTCACTGTTAACGTTGTCCCTGTTGGGAGTCAGGGAAAGACAGCGGTAGTTCTTGATGCATGTTGCAGAGCTGGCTAACCTGCCCCTAGCGGAGGGGCGTTTGCAGGCTTCAGCAACTACTGTTATGAGAACTTTGGTAGTGCTGGAGCACATCCTGAGGAGTGGAGTGGCGGCTGCCTCCCTGACAACTTCGGACTGCCTTTCTCAGAGAAGAATCCTGGTAGGGCTTAAGGTCTCTGTGTTCAGGGTGATGCACGACAGGGCAAAGAGTCGGTGATAGTGTTTATGCCAGTGCTTCGCAGACCTGCCGGACTTTGTGTA
>PVHY01015022.1:15358-37068 GCA_004024945.1 Uropsilus gracilis
CCCCCCCCCCCCCCCTTTTTTTATAGTACGTAGCTCAACTGCACTAATTTTTATACTCTTCTTTTTCCCTCTGGCTGAAATTCTTCCCAGATTGGTGTTTAGCTTGTTTGCATTTGTTACAGGTTTCAAGTCATGCTTTCCAATCTCAGTTCTTAAATTTTGGGGAATGATTCTTCTTTAGGAAGTGCAAGGTTCTCATCATGGCCGAGTCAGTTAAATACAATGCTTCTGTGCTTGTTCTAGGATCCTGATGGTGAACATGCCAGGAGAGCAATGCAAAAGGTGATGGCTACGACTGGTGGGATGGGTATGGGACCAGGTGGCCCAGGAATGATTAATATCCCACCCAGTATCCTAAATAATCCTAACATCCCAAATGAGATTATCCATGCATTACAGGCTGGAAGACTTGGAAGCACAGTATTTGTAGCAAATGTAAGTAAATGGAAACATTTTGATTTTGTCAATTTGTGTAAGTGTTCTTACAGTTTGAAAAGAAAAACTGGTAAAAGAGGGTGAAATTCCTGACCTATTTTGTGAAAAACAACCTAGGGATTGGGTTTTGTTCTGAAATAATCACTTGGACCGTAAGTTTCAGGCTGACCGTTACCTCATCGGGGTCATGTTTACTGCATTTTATTGGTGTTTACAAGCAGGGCATGTGAGTCTTTGTTTCTGGGATTTTTTACATGAAGTGAGAAAATATATGAGCAGCCGTTATATGACACTTTTCTTGTACCTAGGATGAATGGAAATACCTTTGTCTTTCGCTGTAAAGTTAGATATATTTAAAAGAAAGTGGGTTGGGGAGGATGACTGTAAATCTTAGCTTGGAGAACAAATGATTTAATTGCTTTCTTGGTATAGCATATTCTTTAAATGTTGACAAACACTGACGTGAAAGATGAGAGGTGACCCAAGTTTCTGTTTGAGAGAAGGAGATAGTAAAGGCACAGTGAAGGCCAGGCCCCGCAACCCCATTTGAAAATTTAACCCTGCAGTGAATAAATTTTTGTGACATACTTTCTGTTGTTATTTCCAGCAAATCATTTGTTCAGCTAGTGAAAGGAAATTGTTTTTCTTAAGATTACATTGAGGCTTTTCTCCCTTTTCTCTAGCTGGATTATAAAGTTGGCTGGAAGAAACTGAAGGAAGTTTTTAGTATGGCCGGTGTGGTGGTCCGTGCAGACATTCTTGAGGATAAAGATGGAAAAAGTCGTGGAATAGGCACTGTTACTTTTGAACAGTCCATCGAAGCGGTGCAAGCTATATGTATCCTTTTGCTGGAATTCCAGAACCTGGGTGGCCGTTTCCACCTAAATGCTGTGTCAGTAGTGTATGTGGGGAAGAGATGACCATGTGATATTTAAGTGACCGAGGGAACACATACTATGGGATTTGAAAGTTCTCTGGGGTAGAACTGGCCCAGTGCTGTGTAGATAGATGGAATGGTTAGAAAATAGGTCACACACCCATGTGGGCTTTACCAGTGTACTCTTCGAGGAGATTGATTTGAAGAGAGAAGTCCAAGCGATGCCTGGAGAATTAACTCCATAAAGGGCCATGTGTCTCCATGGGTGTACGTTGTTTCTGGAAGAAGCATGGCTCTCTGATCTGAGGGTGCCTGCCCTTGACTTAGGCGTTCGTGGTCACACATGAAGAACACTGCATGTGCACATGCTGAGTGAGTGAAGACGGACAAAAGTCACCGTCCTACAGAGGGTCTTTTCCTCAGAACGTGGCGGAATACCCAGTCCCTTGTGCACACTCAGAAAGCGCCTGTCAGGGCTAGAGGATGGCTGGTGAGAAGGGGAGGGTTATGTGAGTGTAGCTCTGCACCTAAGATGTGAGCTGCGGGTTGAAAAATTGTTTCTTTAATACGTTAGAATAAAATACTTGAAAGTAAAGAATCAAAAAATTGGTTATCAACTTACCCGAAGAAACTGTAGCAATTTGATTTTTCCCCCCTTTCTCCTGCTGTGCATGTTTTTAGTATTTCAAGAAATAGCCTTAATTGTTACATCAGCGATGTTTAACGGCCAGCTGCTATTTGATAGACCAATGCATGTGAAAATGGTAAGTTGATAGGATCTTTCTCCACAGTGTCCTCAAATAAGTAGCAGAAACATAAGATTAAGTGTACCAGTAGACTGCATGTGTCCGTCTAAGTTAAATAAGGTGTGATGTGTTGAGCAATTTTTGAGAGGAGTTCTTTGTTTATGAAGCTCTTCAGATACTTTTCATTGTCTGGTCGGCTGTCATGGGCATTGTCAGGAGGTCCTGAGTGCCCTATTGAGCAAGTGTTTACTTTCAAAAAATGTTGTCTACGTGAATTTCAGACTGTTGGAGTATGTGTAGTTAGCATATCATGAGTACAATGCAGTCTGTTTGAGCACTTCAGTATACACATTAGCCCCTCTGTGACTATCAGGTTCTTAGTTAATACAGGCATGACTGAAGGAAGTCTAGTTAGGGTTCAAATTTCAGATTGGAGGGAGGGCCAGAACTACTAAGATTTTCTTCAGTCATTTTGAACAGTTTAGTTTTCCAAGTAGAGAATGGTGTATGTCACAAGATTTGAGGTTTAAAAGCATGCAAAAGTGGTGATGTTCTTGTTCTTGCTTTTGAGACTCTGCATGAAATGTATGTTTTTATCTTTCCTCCTTTACACAAAAGACCACCAAGCACTCTTCTCTGCTTCTTTACATTGTTCTATGGCAATGGTGTTTCATGGTCTATTTAACCATCCTCAGTTGATGGGTGTTTCCATTTTTGCTGTTTGTAAGCAGTGTTGCAGCAAGTACTGAGATGTATTCACTCTCTTTTTCAGGATGAGAGGGCCTTACCTAAGGGAGATTTTTTCCCTCCTGAGCGTCCACAACAACTTCCCCGTAAGTACCTCAATATAAAGCTACAGAACTAGTTATATTTGAGCTTTGTACCGTATTAGTCTGCCTTTTTTTTTTTGGGGGGGGGGGGGCTTGACTATTTTTGAGGAAACGGTTCAAAAAGATATTTTTTTACTCCCTTGAGTTTTTTGTTGTTGTTTTTCTGTTTGAAAGCTGGATGGAAGTATTCACAACTTAGTAAGGATTACTACTTTGCCCTTCCTCTGGAAGGAAGAATCAGGAAATTAAAGTATCCTGCACTTGGGTTTAAAAGAAAATGTTTTTTACAATATAGCCCAGAAATTTCACTCATAGGCATACTCCTAGAGGACTTGGAAACCTACTTTTACATAGAAATTTATACGTAGGTGTTCAAGAGCAGCATGACTCAATGAATAAAATGGGGATATGCATGTGGAGCATGCAGCCATAAGAAAGAATGAAGAACTGACACACGTGTTAGCCTTGGACAAAGCTTGGTTTCTTTATGGAAAGTGGAAAGAGTCGCAGGCAGGAAATAGTGCTGGGGACTGGGCAGAGAATTGGTGGAGAGTGCTGCTGGGAACAGGGGTCCTGGGGGGGATGGACATGTTCTGCGGTTGAGTAATGGTGAAGTGGTGGTGGCTGCATAACTGGAGATGTTAAAAATCACTGAACCACACACTTATAAATGGGATGTGGAGTGTAAACGTCCAAGAATTTGAGGGAATGGTTATTTGGAACATTGAAATAGGGAAGGCTGCTAGTATGCTCACCACATTGGTACCAGCGGCACACACTAGTGACGTCCTCAGCTCCTTCATCTGGCCAGTCTTGCATGGGAGCTCTGCAAAAGCACAGAAGTGGCAGGACTGAGGATGTGTTGCAGCCTAAAGATCAGGGACTGTCAGGTGGAGCTGGTCACAAGGCTCCAGGTGGGGAAGCTGTAGGTGGGGACAGGGCTGCGTGTGTTGCACCAGAGGGAACTTAATCACAAGATGCTGCCTTGTGCTACAAGGTACCTTGTAGGTACCTGCTCTGGAGTAGTGACCGGAGCCTGGGGCCTGAGCCAAAGCAATTGAATTGAACGGGAGCTGAACTCAGAATATGTAACTCTCAGCGCCTTTGCAATTACGGGTTCTAGAGGCATTGTGGTGGTGTTTTGAGGAAGGTTGGTGTTTTCATGCATGAGAGATGGCTTCTCTGTTGAAAGGTAACAGAAAAAGAGCACAGTTCCCTGTTGTAATGGTTGTCATCATCTGGCAGCCATCAGCCAGGATCAGTGTGATGGGAGCTGGAGCTCTTGTTCTCTGTACCGTAGAGTTGGGGAAGGACTGCTTGGCAGCCTTGGCCAACACACTGGGCCCCAGGGAGCCCATTATCGAGGCACAGATTGTAAGTGACTTCAGAGTCTTCAGTGCTTTGGGGCGCAAGTAACTTTGGTGATCTCTTAATGCTGTTTTTCATGCAGTTGAAAACAGGGTGTTAATCAGATTCAATACCTGGGAACTTGTGTCGTAATTTTTTCCCCTACTTTTAAAAATCTAACCTGGCCTTGCTTTAAGCCTTAGATCACAGTCACCCAGAACACTGCAAGTAGCTTACACTGTCAGACCTTGTTAGCTGCTTTGAGACCTGTCCTTTGTCTCCCATCCTTGTTTGTGGAACATGGAATTGAGCAGTGGATTCATGCATGTACTGGGAAGCACTTTGGGCAGGAGACAGGTTCTTTGCACTAGCTTCACTGCTGTTAAACTCACCCGCACTTAGTCAGAATAATGGATGCCTAATTAATTGGCTGCTTTATATATATATATATATATATATATATATATATATATAGTTTTCTTCAGGAGAATTGGTCCTTTGGGTAACCAGGTTGGGAAATGGGGCTTGGGCGTATTTGTGTTTGCTCACCACCACCTCATAATCTTTTTGAGTTTTTTCTGATGAAACATTTCAGTTCACGGTATAAGTTTATAAGTTTACGGATCTTGCTAAATGATTTCATAATTCTTTCCATAACTTTCCACTCTGCTGATTTATAGTTGCTCATGTTTTATGCTAAAGATCACAAACTCAATCTGTAGTTGCATACAAAAGACTGCCGTACAAGAGAAAGCCCTTAAAGGTGCTGGTGTTGGATGATGAACTAGGCCTCAGGCTTGCTGGTGGGGCTGGGCATGTGGCAGAGTGACAGCAGCAGCTCAGTGGGCGAAACTCTGTTTTACCTTCAAGGAACATGATTTTCTAAGTGGAATGAATCTATACTTTGGATTTTTTCTTTTTTTTTTTTTTTTTTTTTTTTTTTTTTTTTTTTTTTTTTTTTTTTTTTTTTTTTTTTTTTTTTTTTAGATGGACTTGGTGGTATTGGCATGGGATTAGGACCAGGAGGACAACCTATTGATGCCAATCATCTGAATAAAGGCATTGGGATGGGAAACCTAGGACCTGCAGGTGAGAATTATTGTGTACCTTAATTGAGGGTTTCTGGGGAAATTAGAGTTAATCACTACTAAAATTGATTTTGGAATAATGGACATTGAGTAGCTCACATAGAACAAAGGTTTATCTAGGCCAAAAATTCCTCCTTATTCAATTCAGATCCCTTTTGTTAAAGGGAGTCCTGTATTTACTGAGCTGAATACCATTTTTCTTAATACTTTGCAGTTTTCCTGGCATGACCATCTGTGCTGAGATAGTTAAGCCCTTTGATAAAAGGGGGCAAGCCAGAGAGTTGGTCTTGCTCAAGGTCACATCAGTTAGTGACAGAAACTGTAGGTCCTGTGACTTTGGGACCATTGCACTCATAGTCTGCGCCCCAGACTCTGCGTCTCCACCTGGTGTTGATGGTGCTGCTAGGGATGGGGCATTGTTGGCTGCAAAAAGGCACGAAGGCCTCATTGTGTGACCATGTAGCTGTCATAGATCACAAGAAGTGAAAAAGTATCCTTGTTTAAGAAGGTGATGAATACAAGCTTAGACTTATAACTATACTGAAACTTGAAACTATACTGTTCAGCATTCTCATTCCTGTGCAAAGAGGTTTTTATATAATATTTAAAAATACTACAGTTTTATATCATCAAACTTGGATCTCTGTTTCTTGAAATCGTTTGAATTGCAAGGTGGATTCCTTTCTAGCCTATGCGTGTCCTTGTCTCCCTCCCAGATTAGATTCTGGTACTGACCTTAATGTCCCTGTCCATTACCTGAAATGACTGCCAGTCTGACCACGACACCCTTGACACTTTAAGAGGAAAAAGACTGTGCTTGGGAACTGGGGTCCTTAATATACTTAGGAATGCCTTATTTGGAGAATTTTATCTTTAAGGGAACTTCTAAGTCGACTTCTGTTCCCTATAAGCTGTGAAAAGTGTATGTTCTTGGTCTGAGCCTGACAATTTCTCATTTTAAAACTGACTCGGTCGTGTACTAAGACACGGCAGAATGTTGAGCACTATGTTGGTTTTATTAAAGACTTTTAAGTTTTCTTGAAATAGGATCATTTGGCAGTGGAAGTATTGAGTCCCCTCTTTTTTTTCCATGACAGTTAAAATATGTTTGTGTTTAAAGGATAGTTTTTTACTCATTTGCTAGTTTAGACTTTTTGTGCTTTATAAGTCCTAATGTTACTTATTGCTTTGACATAATTTTAGTTTGCATTGACTTTTTCTTTTAAAGGAATGGGAATGGAAGGCATAGGATTTGGAATAAATAAAATGGGAGGTAAGAAATTTAAAAATGAAGTACAAATAAAGTCACTGTTGGGTGTGGTTTTCTTTCTTTTCTCTTAAGCCTTGCATGGAATTCTCGCTTTAGTTCCCAGAAAGTTTGAGTCCAGTAATTATTTGTCAGTTCTTCTAGTGAGTGTTTGGCTTTTGGTTCTGGCTTTCTCACTAACTCTGTGACCTTGGGCAAATAACTCCATCTCTCTGAGCCTCTCTTTGCTTGTATATCCATTGCAGGGGGTTGGGGGGGGGTTGGGGGAGTATTGGATCAGATTGGCTTTCTGGTGGTGATTTTTAAGCAAGGGCATTAGCACTTTTCTAAAAGCCCTTACACTTACTCAATTTCTGGTGGAAGATGCCCAAGATGAAATGTGAAAGAAACCATTTTTCTTTCCCTGGTCAGCCAACTTAAGCATTCATATGGCATGGTATTATAATTGGAATGTCTCTTTTACAGGCATGGAGGGGCCTTTTGGCGGTGGCATGGAAAATATGGGTCGATTTGGATCTGGGATGAACATGGGCAGAATAAATGGTAAGATTGTTGCTCACACATACCTTCTGCTGACTGTAGACTCTTGAGTGACCTTTAGGGGGCAGGCTCATTTTAATAAAAGATCCCCCTTCCATTTTTCTGCTGGATCCGGTTGTCTTTGAATTATATTTTAGGAGTTAGACTTGATAATAGGTGTCAGTTCTCTTTGTCAGTAAATTCTTGTAATGTTCTATGGTCTGAATCTCCCCAATATTTGTCCAGTAAAAATCTAGCACTTGAAAACATGTAGATACCTGTAATGGTTTTACAGCCTTAAAAATGTATCTAACTCTAATGGATTAAAGTTTCTTCTAAGTTTTTGATGAAGTTTGTGTCTCCCCAGTGCTGGACTGGGCCGAAGACTTGATCTTCTGCCCTGATGACTAAATTGTAGCTGAGGCATTCATTTAAATGGTCATTTACAGAAATGCAGGGGTTTTTGTGTGTATGTACGTGTCCTCTCATTCGCATCTTGGAGCCCTCCCATGCTCAGCAAGATGGTATAATAAAAGTGTACGATTTCATTTAGTTCTTTTGAGAACCGCATAACATGCAGGGACTTTTCTTCCCATTTCACGGAAAAGGGCGTGGAGAGTGACTTGCCTGAGGTCACATGGTAGTAGTAGTGGTGGTGGGGTATGAGCCCAGGCTCCCTGGCTCCAGACCCTGGCTCTTAATCGTGCTGCACCCCACTTGTAGAACTGCCTTCAGCATGGGCATTAGCCCACCATGCCCGTCCTCCAGCAGGGCTGTAGAGTTTGCCAGGAGAAACCTGCACTTTTGGGGAACTCATTAAGGGTTTGGGCTTAAAATATTTCTCTTGCCGACCTATAGTGGTGCACTATGTGAAGCTAATACAGAACAAACAAGCACCTTAACTGGAAAAGACAAACTGTCAAACCAGTAGGAAAGATACAGTTGACAAGGATACTGCCCTTCCCAGAGGGAGGCCAATTGTCTTCGTTATCTACTTGGTGGGGGGGGTGCCCTGTTGCAGGTGTGGTGACAAATTTTATGTGTCATCACCGTTTTTAGTGATTTGTTTCTGGTGTGCTTCCAGAACTTTGCCTATAGCTCGTGTGCATGGGGTTTTTAGCAAAAAACGAGGGTTGGAGAAGTGTGATATAAGTGTGCACAAATTAATCACCAGCAAGCAAATTTGGGTAGTGACTAAGAGTGGAGTGGTAGAAATTGGTGGAAGTGGGTGGAGCTGTGCTGAGTCACATGATGAAGTCCTTGATAAGCAGACAGATAGAATGCTGCATTTAGGAACCTGCAAAAGCACAAATTGCTGATAATCTGTGGAGAACCACAGTGGAGGATGTGTTCTGATGCTGTGTGTTAGACGCTCTTGGGTTCAGATACTCAGTCTTCCTGCTGCATTCTCCGTAGGATGATATGCATCTCTTTATAGTAGAGAACAGGGGTTTCTTACCCTTGACCCCTGTTGTGAGATTTGGGGTGAAATCAGCTCCCCAGTGCTTGGATGTTGAATCTAAGGAAGGTGTCACTTTATCTCCCATAATGGTTTGTATCGTTATTTACATTTTATAAGTTATTTACATTTTAGGTGTTGCCATAGTGTACCCACCACCCATCCAGAGTCCACCACTAGAGTCCAAGGAAGCTTTGTTCACTAGGGGCAAAACTAATAAAGATGCTTTGAATTTACTTGATCACCTTCATGCATCCAGGGTAGGCACAGGTTCTGACAACATTACATTGATTAGAAATCAGGGCCAACTTACCAGCCAATATGGACAAGTCCTGATGGAATGGATATACTTTTTTTTTCTTTAAAGGAAAAAGATCATCAAGTTTGCAATAATGAAGGGTTATTTTGGCAGTGAAAGCATGTCCCCACTCCCAGGAGTTTGTACAGGGTCCCTAAAGTCTAGGACCTGCTGGCAGCAGTTGTGAACATGAATTCTGAGGCCTTTGTCAACACATAGGTAACCATGCATATGTCTTCTCTCCAAGGGGTGTCGCTGCCTTCTTCACAGTCTTAAGATAAAGGTGAAAGGAGTACGTCAGAGGTTCGGCTGCTGTCATGCCACTCTGGCACATTCATTCGTTCTGCTCACACAGTCAGACATAAACAGATCAGATGGGTATTTTTTTAGAGAGCATGCCACCAGCCTTTGGGATTCATTTGACTTGATTCAAACTATAACTTAACTTGTAAAACCTACCAATGCCAAAATCAGTTGCATTTCTTTATTCACAATGCTAGCCTGCTTCCACATCTCTAATAAGACTTAGAACTTCATTGAAAGTATAGGGACTTGAGCTGCATATAGTCATCTCAATTTGTGTAATAAAATAAGCACTTGTTTAATCGATAATTTGGTAAAAGTTTTTTGGTCAAATTTTAGATTCTTTGGAGCAAAGCAGGTAACATTTTATAAGGTTGAGTCACAAATTCCTTTTTGGTTTCTTGCGGGAGTTGTTTTTTTTTTGTTTGTTTGTTTGTTTGTATTCCTCCATTCAGTCTTGGCTGCCAAAATCAGACAAAGCACCAGGCAGGACACTTTGCCTTTCATCATAAGTGGGAACCCTGGCAGCAGGAAGTAATTGTAACCAAAAAAAGTCATTCCAAACAAGATTAAAAAAACCTCTCTGGTTAACCATCCCTAAAAAAACTTAGGGACTAAATTACAAAAATAACCTCCTGAGGGCACTAGCATCCATTAAATTTCCTTATCTAAGTAAGGGACCACCTTCCTACTCTACCCCTTCCTCAGTTACTCTTTGCTTTAAAATGTTAATTATCTCTCCGGTTTGTTTATCTTCTTTAAAATTCATCAGGCCCTCGCCCTCTGTCCCTATGAATACCCCTTTCTTTTGTTAATAAAGTTATCTCATGGTTCATACTTCGATTTAACCCCCAGCTGTGGCTGGGCCATCTCTTCTCCTAAGTTCATTTCTTGTACCCTGCCATGTACCTGATATTTCTAAGGAGTGAGATTAAAAACTGACTCTTTAAGGCGAAAGAAAGATGCACAGTTTAAGGATTAGTCTGTGACAGGTCCTGAAAAGCTTTATCACACAGATATCAGGGCTGGTAGGACTTTTTCCCGTAGAAGCTGCAACCTTACTTGTAAAAAACATTGTGGAAAATAGTATATTCCCGCTGCCAGCGTAGGAAAAACAGTCACTGAAATCCCATTGTGTAGAGGAAACCCCTTTCAGCTGTCAAATGAGAATCTCTGTATTATAGTGCGGACTTGTGTGTGAATGCGTGGGCTTTCGTGTTAGATTTAGGTTCTGACTTTTGCCTCACCTCCTTTCAGGCGCGTGGCCGTGTCAAGTTGCTAAGTCATTTGAGCTTTGGATGCTTTGTGAGAGGCAGCTGTGCGGGCAGTATAGGTGTATGGGCTGGATGTGAGTGCATGGTGTTAGAGCACACGTAGCAAGTGCCCGTGGCATGGCAGGGTATATGGGGAGTGCCTCATGGATGGGATCTGTTGCTGCAGCTACATCAGCAGTTTGGCCAGCATTGCCTCAGCATGCACTGCTGCTCTCTCCATGCAGTCACTGCAGTAGCAGGTGCTTGCGTGCCCAGCGTGTGGTTGTAATGTAAGTTGTGAGTTCTTACTGGGATAAAGGCAGGTTGTTTCCAGGGGCTCAGTCGAGGTGGCAGTCTTTTTTAAGAAATACGGATGAATGATGGTTTTTAAACATCCTGACTTGGTGGTGGCTGGTGTGTGTCTGTAGTTTGTTTTGTTTTTAATGTCTAAAACCTAATGGTATTCTTGGAAAGGCCTAGGGTAATATTTTTTTCCACAGAGATGGAGCGTGGCATGGGTGGAGGATTTGAGAGAGACTTTGCCAGAAACGAAATGGGAATGTCTCGAAGCTTTGGAGAGCCCCTTGGCAGAGGAATGGGTAAGAAGGCCCCGTGGGCCCCACATGTGCAGGGTTCACTCCTGGAGTGTAGGTTCACCCTGATATGGAGGTTCTTTCTCAGGCAGAGTTGAGTGTTTTTCCTTGGCTTTCAAAAAGGTGTGTTTCTCAACCTAGATAAGACCTTCTGGTTCCTGAGTTTTCTTATTGATATGGATAGTGCTATTTCTCTCCGTTTTCTAAAGTGGCTTCTCTTTTCAGCATTGGTATAAGGGTGTTTGCTTGTCGTGGGAGTTAAGGCTGCTTCTGCATTTATGTAACCTAACTCGAGTCATGCTGGAGTTTTTCAAGGCCCTGTTAAGTGGGAGTATGAGTCGTCCTTCAGCGCAGGATGTTTAGGGTGTTGTAGCGGAATAGGATGGTAGGTGTGCTTGGTGAGAAGCTTTGCAAGCGATCTTGTGGAAGTAGACGGATTTTCTCATGTTGTGAGGCCTTGTATGCTGGGCCTGTCTGAAGGGAGATAGAGGAAATCACTTTGCTCTTTTTGCTCTTAGATGTGCAGAGTGGTCATGTTCTTGTTTTTCCATGGATACCTTCTCCCTCTATGAGTTTAGATAATTTTGGAATTACTTTTCCTTCATTGGTGTGGCAGGAAGAGTATCTACTCCTGGATCTTAGTTTGTTTTTCTCAAAGGGCTTTGGCAGGTAAATTACCCCTGACCCCGATCCTCTGCGCATCCCAGGTGACAGCCTCCCAAGAGCCTGTTTTTATGGGGCATCTTGGCCTGCTAGGTTGAGGATTTTAAGGGTTTTTTTGTGTTTAGTTTTTATGAGCTAACAAATACATGAATACTCGAGAAAGATCGGGTATCAGCTCCTCAGTGAGATAGGATTCTTATCTGCAAGACTTCCAACTCTGGTCTTCATGAGAATCAGGAACTTCTAGAAACTTTCCCTCAGACTTGTAGGTGGAGACTGTTAACTTCTCGTAACAGTGGTGACTTGGTAACGTGAGTGCTTTGTGGCCTTGTGCTAGAGGGTAGTGAAGATTCGCTGCCTTCTTCCCCTCCCCCTCTGCGTGCTTGCTATGACTCGCTGTATTTCTGAACATTCCAAAGCTTTGGAATTTGGGGGGAGAGGGGGCGGTGAATTCATAATCTTGTGTGACCGGGTCAGTTAGGAGTTTGTATTGTCTTTGGTAGGGTTTGTTTTGTCTTGGAGTGGTAAAATGTTTCTAAACATACTCTCAGGTTGTCGCTTGACTGCAAATACCAGTTTGTGGGCGTCTGGCTGAGAACAAGCTGAGCGGTGACTTTGCTCCTGTAGGCACTTGTTTCTCCTCTGGTCTTTGCTCCTTTTCTGCTCTGATGAGATTTGTTGGCCTTGTCCTGGTTCCTAGAGTGACTCGAGCGGTGGGGCTGGTGAGCTTACTTGGTGTGACTGCTCTCCTGCTGCGTCGCACCTTCTTTTCGACCGAGACTGCCTAGTCTGGCTGTTCTGAGGTCTCCCAAAGTGACCATGGGCACAGGCCAGGGGCTTTGTTGGGAGATCCCTGGTAGCACTGACGGGCAGAGCCAAGTCACTTCCAGGGCCTTTGTCACAAAGGAAACGCTTATTTCAGGTTTTCAGAACTGCTGCCTGCAGTCGTTTTTCAGACTCGGTTTTTAATCTCTCACTCACTTGACAGTTGTCATGTCGGCACCACTTTCTGGATGGGAGGGAGTCCCTACTCGGGTCACTTTGCACAGCTCTCGGTAAGCACTTCTAGTGCTCTGGGGGTGTGGACAGGCACGTCGTCCTTGACCTCGAGGGAACTGTTGTGTAGCTGCGGAGGTGATGCGGAGCAGCTCGAGACAGCGGCGATATGCACGCGTAGAGGCTGTTCGGTGGGGACGAGTGAAGATGCTGATTCTTGGGCCCTCAGAGCAGTCATGGGAGCCCCACACGGAGGTGATGTTTCTCTGTTGGGATCTGAAAAATCCTGACTCTCAGAGAGGTGGGAAGTGTCCTGCTGAGAGAGTAATGGGCCCCCGCTTGAGAAGACCACGCAGAGAGAGGATGTGCTTTAAGCTGCAGGGATGGGCTTGGGATGTTCAGTGTAGGTGCGGGGAATGCGCTGGTGCTGTCAGATACGGGGGCGTAGGTTGGCGGGGGTCTGTCTTCCCAGGGCATGAAGAGCAGATTGATTTTTGGTGTTGGCACTGGGAGGCCTGTGATTTGTTCATGAAAAGAATTTGATCTTTCTCTTCAACCCAGTGGCACCACCTCTGATGACTTGAAGAGTTTGATCTAAGTGCTATTCTAGGAGCCTGGGCCTAGGCCCGGGCATGCTGAGCAGGGTCGTAGGCATCGTGGGGGAAAAAGGCTGTGCTTGGCTTGCGGGTAGGCTTTCCCGCCATCATCCTGCAGCAGACAGTTGCCGTGCTCAGAACAGCCGTGGGTCGATGTTCTGTCTGTGTGGTCTGGTCTTGTTCGTCTTAAGAGGCGTGCTCGGTGCCTCGAATGGTTGTTCATGTTTCTGAGTGTATCTCAGCACCAGAGGGGGATGGTTTCTTCTACATAATGAGACCAACATGAAACTTCTGAAAGCAGCGCTGACTCTAGCCTTAAACAGGCTTTCCTGCGAACCCTTTCCCAAGTAGGCGGCAATGTTTGCCAATCTGGACAGCAGAGTATGCTGGGTTCTTGTTTCCCTGAGGCTGTCTCTCTATCACCGTCACCCCAGCTGCGAGGCACAGCTAGCTCCCGGGACACTGCTCTGTTCAGTGGGTCATATTTCCAGCACTGTGTGCGAGTCTATCGGGCTTTAGGGCTCATAGGACTAAGTGTAGCTGTAATTTTCTTTTGCTGGGGCATAAAGCCAGAGTGGTGGCTGGGTTTGGGTGGGAGGAAGCCGTCTTGGGGACTCAGGCCTGAATCAGCTTCGGGAAAACTGCTGCCAGCCCCGTTCTTGCTGTGACTGTAAAGTTCAGTTCGGAGGTGCGCACTGGCTCCCAGCTCTGGGGCGGCATTCCCAGGCGACCCCAGAAACTGGGCCTCAGACTGGAGCTGCATGGGATCCTGGCGTCGTGAACCATCATCGAGGACTCATAACCGGTGTTTTCTAATAAAATGATCTTGTCTGTGTGTATATTTCTCAGCCCCTCCCCCCCCCCCCCCCCCTTTTTTAAAAAAATAATCGTCGTATTCCTGCTCTGGAATCTGTATTAAACAAATTTCTATAACAGTAGAGAAATTTGGCTAATTTTTTTTTCTTCCTGATTTCCTTAGAAATCCTAAGTAATGCACTGAAGAGAGGAGAGATCATTGCAAAGCAGGGAGGAGGTAGGAACGCTTAGTTTTGATGTTTTGACTTTTAGACTAGGCTGCTATTGCTGGGGTAGTAGAGTGTAGTGATGGAACTCGTGGGCGCGGAAGTAGACTGCCCGGGGTGGGAACCAGCTCTGCCTCTTTGGGCTCTGTGATGTTTGGCAAGTTACCGAACCTCTCGAGTCATACTGTGAATTTGGGATATAATGGTGCCTACCCCGTGGCCTTGTCCTAAAGAGCAATGGTGGTGCACATGGAAGCACACCTGCTGAGTGCTGTGTATTGGCCTTGGTCAGCGTTGTAATGTCCACTTGATTCGGGGATGCTTTCAACCTGTATGAAATTGCTAAACTATGTTTACCCGATTATACAGAGGTAGCGCATAGCCTTACATGCAACATGCCTGCTAAAATACGTGCATGTCCAGAAAACAAAGTCACCGTATTTTGAGAACGTGTATGAAGCCTCACGCCCAGGGGTGAATGCTGTGCCCTTCTGGTGCGTGTGTGCTTCCACTAAAGTGGGCGCTGCAGAGCAGCTTTTCTTCAGCCCACCTTTCTTCGCGGCTCCCGAGGCATTTCCTTGGGAACGCCCTTGGATGCGTCCTCTGGGCTGCGTCTCGAACTAACCGTGGGCAGCTGTGGCATCTGGGTGGGGTCGGGCTCCTTTTTGACAGTGCTTGGCATGCCCCCCCCTCCGTCTGTCGCTGCCTTTTTCATTCTTTCTGATAAATTTCCTCACGTCCAACGCTGATTTGTGTTCACACTTGGCCGCCTGGTGCGTGTTAACTCCGCTCAGGAAACGGGCCCGGAGCCTGAGGGGACTCGTGGAGGTCAGTCACAGACACCGAGTTCCCTCTTGCCTTGCATCCTGGGCGGGCTGCTTGGGCGAGCCGTGAGCTGGCCGAGGGCTCCACTGCCGCTGTTTCCAGAAGCAGGTGGTGGCGGGGAAGCTCTAGGGAGAAGGACTCTCGAGCTGTGTGTGGGAAAGTTGAGTGCAGGACCAGCCCTTCCTGGGCCAGTTAGGAGCGTCCCAGGGTCCCTGTGCACGGCTGAGCCGCCAGCACGTGTCCAGCCAAGCGTGCAGCGAGGGCCGAGTCCCAGGCCTCTCCCGGAATCTGCTCGGCAGCGCCCCGCCGGTGCTCTCCGGAGCCAGCGAGCGCAAGCCGCCGGCAGCCTCTCGGAGTAAAGTCACCGGACATGGCTGCCTGCGCTCCCGTAGACACAGGGCCCGTCTGCGCTTGTTTCTGTATCTCCTCTTGACTGTGTGGCTGGTGGTTGTGCCCTGGAGGCGCTAAGGCAGCCAGACTTGCCCGCCAGCCGGGCTTTTCAGAGGAAAGTTGGGAGAAGGTAAAGATGTGAGTGATTCTGAGTTGTCTCCGTCTCGCCTGGGAGCCCATCACGCTGGGTGACGCCCGAGCCTGGGCTTCCGCGCGCTCCCCTTGAGAGCAGTTCTTGCTGTCGGTGGTGACGAAGCAGCTGCCTCGGCCGGAGTGTAGCGCGGAGGCGGACACAAGCTTGTCACGAGTGCTTCTAGCACCTCTGCTTTGTCGCCTCGGGTGTGCCAGCGCAGCAGTTCTCCTTTGTTGAGCACCTCGGTGGCAGCCTAGTTGGGGAGAACGAGCAGCTCGCTTAGCAGCCGCCAGCACTGCAGGCTGTCCGGCCACTAGTCGTCGTGGGGCTTGAGTCCTGGTCTGTTTGAGCTTGCGCAGCGCCGGGTCCCCTGCACCCCGGTCGCTCCTGGCACGGTGTGCGCGGAGACGCACAGCGCCCTGACGTCTGCTTGTGTTTTGTGGCCCCGTTTCAGGTGGAGGCGGAGGCAGTGTCCCCGGGATCGAGAGGATGGGCCCCGGCATCGACCGCATCGGGGGTGCCGGCATGGAGCGCATGGGCGCGGGCCTGGGCCACGGCATGGATCGCGTGGGCTCCGAGATCGAGCGCATGGGCCTGGTCATGGACCGGATGGGCTCCGTGGAGCGCATGGGCTCCGGCATCGAGCGCATGGGCCCCCTGGGCCTTGACCACATGGCCTCCAGCATCGAGCGCATGGGCCAGACCATGGAGCGCATCGGCTCCGGCGTGGAGCGCATGGGCGCTGGCATGGGCTTCGGCCTGGAGCGCATGGCCGCGCCCATTGACCGAGTGGGCCAGACCATTGAGCGGATGGGCTCAGGTGTGGAGCGGATGGGCCCTGCCATCGAGCGGATGGGCCTGGGCATGGAGCGCATGGTGCCCGCGGGCATGGGGGCTGGCCTGGAGCGCATGGGCCCCGTGATGGATCGCATGGCCACTGGCCTGGAGCGCATGGGAGCCAACAGCCTGGAGCGCATGGGCCTGGAGCGCATGGGAGCCAACAACCTGGAGCGCATGGGCCTGGAGCGCATGGGCGCCAACAGCCTGGAGCGCATGGGCCCTGCCATGGGCCCGGCCCTGGGCGCTGGCATCGAGCGCATGGGCCTGGCCATGGGTGGCGGCGGTGGTGCCAGCTTTGACCGTGCCATCGAGATGGAGCGTGGCAACTTTGGAGGAAGCTTCGCGGGTTCCTTTGGCGGAGCCGGAGGCCACGCTCCTGGGGTGGCCAGAAAGGCCTGCCAGATATTTGTGAGAAATGTAAGTGCCTCCTCGGGAGCTCCAGTCCCGCACAGGGAGGGGGGCCAGCGTCGGGGCTGGAGTCGAAGTGCAGATGGTGCCCTCAGGCAGAAAGCTCTGGGTAGTACGCAGAGCTCCCCCGTAGTCCCCAGAGTTTGGTGCCGTGGGCTGAGGAAGGAGTGTTGAGAACTGCCCCAACCTTGGCGTAAGGATTCGGAAGCGCAAAAGCCGTCTCTGAGTAATCCTCACCAAATCGGTTGCCTCAGCTGCTGTCCGTGGACTGCTTGCTCACCGCAGTTTAGACCGCGTTCCTGCGGACCTGTTTGGTTCTCTGCGGATGCCCCGGTCCGAAGGGCAGCCAGTGTCCTTGCGTGATGATGCAGTCGTGAAGCCACCCTCAGGCATTTGTGATGTTCCTGTGTTGGGATTTGGTTGAGTTGCTAATTGGTCTCTCCTTTGCCCCCCCAGCTCCCATTTGATTTTACATGGAAGATGCTGAAAGACAAGTTCAACGAATGTGGTAAGTTTTTGAGGCTCCCTGGGTGCTTCCTGTGTTATGGCTGCTGAAGTCTTAGCTTGGTGGTTGTGCCTTGAGCCGTGCAGCAGAGCTTCCGTCCTAGTCTCCACAGCCACTCTCCATCCGCATCAGATGGACTCTGAGAACTGATGGGACTTGCCATTTTTCTGCCATGCGAATATTCAAGCAGTTTGTTGAGTGTCCTGTTGTGTGTCAGACACTTTGTGCCTGTTGCCATTTCATCCTCCGTTTTCCTCCCCTGTAGGCTCTGTAAAATCGGTAGTGTCGTCCCTGTGGTACAGATGAGTCAGGCAAGGCAGAGCTTCGTTCCCAAGGTCACAGGGCTTTTAAGTGACAGCTAAATAAAGATAGCAGGTCCGTGAAGAGTGACATCTTGTTCTGAGGTGGAAGAACAAACACCAGGGGAGCGTCCTGGGTGGCAGGAACAAAATGGCCTCATTTGAGGACCTGGTTTTGTCGTGCTTTGTTTTGCTTGGAGTCTCAAAGCAAAGGCCGGCTGCTTTCCCGCCCAGCTCCAGCCTGCGCGTGCAGCGGCTTGTAGGCCGAGCGCCTCGCGCGCTGAGGGTCCCCGATTGCCTGACCCCGGCAGCCGTGCTGGAGGCGGTTCCGTGGCAGACACGGTGTTGAGTTGTCGCCTTTCCCTGCCCTCCGGCTGAACCCCAAGCGCTTACTCCACTATGTATGTCCTTGGCAGCTGTCCCAGCTGACCCGAGGTCTGGCAGCCTGCGCTGGGCCAGGCGAATGTGTTCTCATTTCCTCTCCCACCGGTGGCTCAAATTTCACCCCCCCGTAATTCTTGGGGTTCTTCTGGGGCGAGTTGTTGAGCCAGAGTCCACGTTCCAGCCTTGTTGTCCTCTTCCCCTTGCCTGGATTGTCACGCTGCAGCTCCGTGTTTTGAGCAGTCAGGGCGGACGTGCCCCTCTTCCCGCGTCGGCGGCTGGAGGTGGTGCTCTGCTGACGAGAGGAGACTCAGCCTCCCAGCCTCTCTTCAGCTTGGTCCTTCCCTTGTGAAGCTCCCGCCTGCCCTGGGTTGCAGGCGATGTTTCCCAGAAGCTCTGCTGGGAGCTGTTAGCAGCTGTCCTGCTTCTTTTGGTCGGTCTCTCCTTAGCCTGTTTCAGAGCTCTCCCCTGAGAAGCCCTCCTGGGTGGTGACCCTCCCCAGCAGAGTCCGCGCCTCTGGACGTGTGGGCCACGGCGCACCGTCCTGACTCTGACGCTTACTGAAGCGGAGCCTTTGTGTCTACGGCGTCCCACTGTGGACTCGTTTGCACAGTGCTCGACACGTACCTGGATGCTTAACAGGCGCTTGAATATGTGTAACCCGCTCGCCAGTTACTCTCCAGCCTCCGCTGGCGTAGTACAGGCGCGCCCGTGGTATTGCCAGTGACCTTGTCTTTGGCCCGGAGCCCTGAAACCACCCCGGGCCTCTGGAATTTGCCCATGAGGTTGGGTCGCACAGCCCCTCCCGCGCCTTGGCGCACCACGGTGTGCGCCTGCGGTGGCGGCGGGCGTAGCGCCGGAGCTGCCTTGCTGGCAGAAGAATGGCAACGTGGCTGTGTCTAGTAGCGGGTTCCGCCTGTGGTGTTCTGAGCAGTCATGCTCCAGGCGCAAGGCCTCTTTCCCTTTTGACTCTGTCCACCAAAATCCAACAGGTGATCTGGACTGAGTGGAGCCCAGGCTGAGGCTGAGCTCTGGGTTTGCCTGATGAGTTGTGGTCTCTTCTTCCCTCCCTGTGCCCACCCAGGCCACGTGCTGTATGCCGACATCAAGATGGAGAACGGGAAGTCCAAGGGGTGCGGTGTGGTTAAGTTTGAGTCGCCAGAGGTGGCTGAGAGAGCCTGCCGGATGATGAATGGGATGAAGCTGAGTGGCCGAGAGATTGATGTTCGAATCGATAGAAATGCTTAAGCAGTTGCCTTTTTTAAACATCGATACCAGACCTCTGAATTTGTATTTTTTCTTGTTAACCATTTTAATTTGTTGGCTGGATGTATAAAGATGTTTAAAAAATTCAGTTGCTTTTTGGGGTAATTTGAATTACTTTTTTAATGACTGGGGTTCCATTTGACTGTTTGCATTGAGATTGCAATGTGCGCAATTTTTTTTGTAGTTGTGGCATCTTGTTGACATCGAATATGACTTTGATAATAAATACCAGTTCCTGAAAACTGCGTTTGTGTTTGTGTTGTGTGGGGAGGCCGTGTGGAGTTGGGGAGCTGGCGTTTCAGTTTCTACCTTTGGAGCCGTGACCCACAGCAGTGTCGCCCCTGTCTTGCTGGGGGATGCGGGGCGTGGAAGGACACTCCCCCCCCCACCGTGGAAAGCGCTTCCCCGGGCGGCGAGCCCGAGCGCCGGCCCGTCTCTGGCCCGTCTCTGTTCGGGTTATCGTGAGCGGCGCGGACTGGAGCAGCTCCGCTCCGGCTGCTCTGACGGGAAGACCGGAAGCTGCACAGGTTTAGGGGCAAATGGATGTTCATTCCTCAGCAGCTCTGGAGGCTGGCTGGCCCCGGGCCAAGGTGCTGGCCATGTAGTGCGGCGAGAGCCAGCGCCCGGGCTGTGGGGGCACCTTCCAGCCGTGTCCCCGCCAGGCGGACGGGTGCGTTGGTGAGGGCGCCGCCCCGTGGCCCAGCAGCCCCAGGGCCCTGTCCCCGAACACCGTCCCACACATGGCGTGTTTGACAAACTTGGCGGGGCACGTGCCGGCCGCGGCAGCGTTCCTCGGCCAGCGGCTGAGGAGACTGAGCGTGTTGGTCAGTGTCGGGGTCACACCGCGCTCGTTACTAGGCTCTCGGAGGGGGTGCTGCCCTGCCCCATCGGCGCAGTCGCCTCCATCGGTGTGAGGGGCCGGGCAGGGGTTGGCCTGGGTGAGGGGCTGCGGCTTGTCTGTGGACGTGGAGGTTGCCGCGCGGACACGTCCTGCCGGTCTCCCTGGCCACCCTGGGTGCTGACTTCAGGTTCGGTCTCAGAATCCCACCTGGAAGGACACTGGCTGCCCGCTCTATTTGTCCCTGCCCTTCCTCCTCGAGCACTGAAGTGGGGGGGGTGGCAGCCCCGTAGACCCCCGCACCCCTCAAGTGGCACCTGCCAGTGTGCGCCCGCCGGGGTGAGAAGGAAAGACAAGACGCGGCGATCGCTTTCAAGATGGGCTTTATGTGGCGCCTACATGTGGTTGTCAAGCCTGGACCATCGCATGGCCGCCGGGGTCCAGCTGGGGTCCGGACGGCTGTGAGTGGGCGGCTGGGCGGGTGGGTTGTCGAGGTCCCCAGACCTGCGGGCCTTATTCCTGCCCCTGGGGAGTGGTGGGCTCTCCTACTGAGGATCTGCCAAGGAAGGTGCCCTCCAGTGAGCCCACTGCCCCCCAAGCAGAGCAGGAGCAGCCCCGTGGGTGGGGGTGAGGGTCTTACCCCAGCCAAGGCACTGTGGTCCGCGCAGCGCAGCCTACGAGCCGCCGAAGCCAACGTCGTCGTACACCTCCGTTTCCCTGGCAGAGCGCACAGCACCGTGCTGACGGCAGGGGTGCCGCCCTCAGCCCACTCGCCCTTTTCCTCCAGACCCCCTCCCCCACCACGAGGGCCAGCACTCACAGGGGCAGCAGCGCTCTTCGGGGCACGTAGCCGTCTGGAAGAGATGGCGGTGAGCTGTCCCTCCCCGCGCGGCCGGCACGCTCCCTGGGGACGGCCGGGCTGGCCTTACTCACACTTGCCCTTGGCGTCGCGGCACAGCATCTCCTCCTTGCTGGTGAACTCGAGCACTTCCAGGATCTCCCCGCGCCGGATCCCCAGGTGCTTGCCACCCCCGCGGCGGGTCTTGGCGTTGGGGTCGATCATCATCTTGGTCTGAACCACGATCTCCCCCTCAAACTGGGGGCTGAGATGTTAGAGCTTCTGCTTGGGCGCCCCCCCGAACCCCCCTTCCTCCCAGGCGTCTTCCCGCAGCGTCTTGGTGCCGCGGTCAGCTGGGGCCGGGCCCTGCCCTCCCGGGACTGGCATGGGGCCACACCTTGAACTTCTTCCGGAACTCCTTCTCCGCTTTCTCAGCCTTCCTGATCTGCTTCAAGGCCTTCTGGTCTGCAGCTGCCACGTGCTGCTGTTGGGGGGCCTTCTTCCTGAGGCCCCGCAGGGATCGGGTGCTTGTGAGCGAGCGGTCCCCGGGGCTCGCCCCACCCGCCTCCCACTGTCCTGCGGTACCTGAGCTTGGGTTCCGGTGGTTTCTGAGGAGGTTGCCGGGGGGGTGCCGCTTCATCTGGGGGAGGAGGAGCACTGTGAGTTAGGCCGGCCCGTCTCTCAGCGCCTCAGCC
>PVHY01015023.1:0-37191 GCA_004024945.1 Uropsilus gracilis
CTACCATTTGACCCAGCAATTGCTCTTCTGGGAATCTACCCAAAAGAGACCTCAATGTGGGTACAAAAGGACACCTATACCTGGATATTTACTGCAGCACAATTTATAATTGCAAGGTCATGGAAACAACCTAAATGCCCCAAAACAGAGGACTGGATGAAAAAAATGTGGTATATATACATGATGGAATATTACTCATCAATTAAAAATGACAAATTTGACAACTTCATAACAACATGGATGCATTTAGAAGAAATCATATTAGCTGAAACAAGCCATAAAGAAAAAGTCAGAAACCAAATGGTGTCACTAATGTATGGGATATAGTGAAAAAAAATAAATAAATAAAAGCCTTGAGGAAAGTGAAAACAAGCGAAGCACCAAAATGAAGCGCACAACTATGAACAGGAGGGAAAGGGGGGGAAGGGAGGGAGGGGCAAACCCTTGAGATTACAAAGTTGTGAAATTTATATATAAATAAAGAAAAAGGGGGAAAAAAAGAATAATAGGTATCCTAAAAAAAAAGAGAGAGTAATTGGAATCCCAGAAGGTGAAGAGAAAGACATAGGATCTGAAAGGCTCTTCAATGAAATAATGGAGGAAAATTTCAGAAACCTGAAGAAAGAAATGAAAGTAGACATACAGGAAGCAAAAAGGACACGAAACTACATTAATGAAAAAAGAAACACAGCAAGACACATCATAGTAAACATTTCAAAAGCCAATGATAAAGGAAAAATTATGAGACTAATAAGAGGAAACATAACCTACAAAGGAAAACCAGTCTCAGATTTCCCAGAGCAGACAGTCCAAGCAAGGAGAGAATGAAACCACATCTTCAAAACACTTCAAGACAAAAAATGCCAACCAAGAATACTCTACCCAGCAAAATTGTTCTTCCTTTATGAAGGAAAAATTTGAACCTTCTCAGACAAACAAAGCCTACAGAAATTTGCTGCCACCAAACCCCCTCTCCAAGAACTCCTGCAAGAAGCCCTAAGATTGAAACCAGCAGAAGAATAAAAAGAATGAATAATAAAAAGGAAAGAAAGAAAAATTAAAACAGAACCTCAAATGAACACCAGGACTGTTAGGTCCTCAAACATCAATAATTACTCTAAATGTCAACGGGCTAAGCTCATCAATCCAAAGACACAGATTTCCAGAACAGATTAAAAGACAGAACCTAAAATTCTGCTGCTTCCAAGAAACATATCTGATCCCAAAAGACAAGCATAGATTGAAGGTAAAAGGATGGAAATCAATTCTACAAGCAAATCCCTTCCCCCCCCAATAAAAAAGGCAGGGGAAGCCATTCTTACAGTAGACAAATCAGGTTTCAAAATATAAAAGTAACAAAGGATAAAGAAGGTCACTACCTAATGGTTCAAGTGTCAACCCACCAAAAAGACATAATAATTATCAACATATACTCACCAAATGAGGGTGCACCAAGATTCATAAGACAGCTACTAAGAGAACTGAAAACAAATATAGATGAAAACACACATGTACTAGGAGACTTCAACACCCCACTCTCAATAAAGGAAGATGAAAAAGATAAAAGCTACACAAGGACACAAAAGCCTTAAAAAAAAGACCTAGACAAAATGGACCTAATATATATCTACAGGACACTACACCCACAAGGAAAAGAATACACCTTCTTCTCAATGCAAATGGATCATTCTCTAAAGTTGACCACATACTAGGCCACAAGGCAAACATGAATAAATACACAAAGATTACAATAATTCCAACTTTTTTTCAGACCATATGGGTATCAAGCTAGAAATCAACAATGAAAGGAAAACAAGAACATCCAGCACTTGAAGAATATGCTACTAAATGAAGAATGGGTAATTGAAAAAAATTAAAGAAGAAATTAAAACTTACTTCGAAACAAATGACGAAGAAGACACAACATTCCAAAATGTATGGGATGCAGCAAAAGCATATCTAAGAGGAAGGATCCCAAAAGCCAGGAGAAGACAAGAAATAGCAAAAATCAAAAAAGAAATACATAACCTAGAAGCCAAAGAGTCTATCCAGAAAATAAAAAAAAAACAAAAGCTGGTTCTTAAAAAAATAAATAAAATTGATAAACCCCTTGTAAAGCTCACAAAAGAAAGAAGAGAGAAAATTCAAATAGAATCATAAATGAAAGAGGAGAAATTTCAACAGACACAAAAGTAATCCAAAGGTTAATAAGAGATTACTATGAACTACTATATGGAAATAAATACAACAACCTCGAAGAAATGGACAGATTCTTCCAAAAAATTAAAGATGGAAGATATAGAGAGCTAAACTAAACCAATCACAAGCAGTGAAATTGAAGCAGTCATCAAAACTCTACCTAAAAGCAAGAGCCCAGGACCTGATGGCATCACAAATGAATTCTACCAGACATTCAAAGATGAAATGTCTGTACTACTAAAGCTTTTCCCAAAAATTGAGAAAGAAGGAAAACTCCCAAACATTCTATGAAGCAAACATCACACTCACACCAAAACCATATAAGGACAGCTCCAAGAAAAGAGAACTAAAGACAAATTTCCTTAATGAACATGGATGCAAAATTTATTTTTATTTATTTATTTATTTTAAACTATACAGCTTATTTCAGGCTTAGAATGCATAAATAAAATAAAATTAGGATACAGCAAGTTATCAGTATGCAAATTAGTATACAACAAGTTATCAATATGACAAATATTACAAGTTTTAAAAATTTAAGACAACTTGAAATTAGGATACAATACTAGAGGTAACAAATGGGGATGTTCTCCAATATCTAGTTAGGAGATTTTTTTAAAATAATTTTTAAATTTTTGGGGGGGGAAGAAAGCAAGTTACATAGATAGGTATATATATTGCAATACCATAATTAAGACATTATAACCATGCAAACTAATATAATATTTACTGATGTGAGATTTAAAAGTTTCAATTACCATTGGAATGGCAAACCAAATCCAACAATGCATAAAAAGCATTATTCACCATGACAAAGTGGGATTTATCCCATGGGCACATGGATGGTTCAACATCCAGAAATCAATTAACATAATACACCACATCAACAAAGAGAAAAACAAAAACCTCATGATAATATCAATAGATGCAGAGAAAGCAGTCCAGCACCCATTTATGATAAAAGCCCTTGAAAAATTAGGGATTAAAGGAACTCACCGCAACATAATAAAACCATCTATGACAAACCTATGGCAAACATCATCTTAAATGGGGAAAAACTAAAATCATTCCAGTTAAGATCTGGAACCAGGCAAGGATGCCCACTCTCCCCACTACTCTTTAACATTGTACTGGAAGTTCTAGCTAGGACAATAAGACAAGAGAAAGACATACAAGGGATACAAATAGGCAAAGAGGAACTGAAGCTATCATTATATGCTGATGACATGATTCTCTATATAGATAACCCAAAAAATCCACAGGAAAAATGCTTGAAATAATTAACCAGTTCAGTAAGGTAGCCAGTTACAAAATCAACACACAGAAGTTGGTAGCTTTCCTATATGCAAATAGTCAAATAGAAGAAGCAGTCAGAAAAAACATCCCATTTACCATTGCACCAAAAAAATAAAAAGTATCTGGGAATAAATGTAACAAAAAATGTGAAAGAATTGTACAAAGAAAATTTTAAAATGCTGCTAAAAGTGATAGAAAAAGACATAAGGAAATGGAGGGACATTCCCTGTTCATGGATTGGAAGAATTAATATCATCAAAATGGCCATCCTAACAAAGGCAATCTACAGATTCAATGCAATCCCAATAAAAAAAGAGATAGAATAAAAATTACTGAAATTCATATGGAATAACAAAAGACCTCAAATATCCAAAATCCTCCTGACCATAAAAAAAGAGAATGGAGGTATTACAATTCCAAACTTCAAACTATACTACAAAGCCATAATAATTAAAACAGCTTGATATTGGTACAAAAACAGACAATCAAACCAATGGAACAGAATTGAGTGCCTGGAAATAAAACCAAACATATATAGTCAACTAATCTTTGACAAAGGAGTGAAAAACTTACATTGGAACAAAGATAGCCTCTTCAATAAATTATGCTGGGGAGATTGGACTAAGACATGGCAAAAAATGGGTCAAGTCAACTCCCTCACACCATGTACAAAAATCATCTCAAAATGGATAAAATACTTAGATGTCAGACCCGAAACCAGAACATACATAGAAGAAAACTTGGGCAAAACCCTCTATGAATTACAATTCAAAAATCCCTTTCTGAACAAATCTACAAATGTAAAAAAAAATGAAAGAAAACATAAACAGATGGGACTACATCAAAATAAAAAGCTTCTGTACAGCAAAAGAGACAACAGAAAAAACAAAAGAAACCCAAACAAATGGGAAAAAACTTTTGCCCTCCACAAGCAAAAGTTAAATAAGGGTTTACTCACAAAGATCCACAAGGAACGCACACAACTAAACAAACAAACAAAAACCAAAAAACAGAAAACCCAATCAAAAAATGGAGATAACTAAAAAGACACTTCTCCAAAGATGAAATGCAAATGGCCAACAGGCACATGAACAATTGTTCAATGTCACTAGCAATAAGGAAAATACAAATCAAAACCACAATGAGATACCACCTTACACCAGTAATAATTGCCCACTTCCACAGAACAGGCAACAACAAGTGCTGGCAAGGATGTGGCAAGAAACAAACACTGTTACACTGCTTGTGAGAATGTAAACTGGTCCAACAATTATGGAAAGCTGCATGGAGGACACTCAAATCAATGAAAATGGATCTAGCATTTGACCCAGCAATTGCTCTCTTGGGAATCTACCCAAATGAGAACTCAATGTGGGTACAAAGGGACACCTGTGGTTGGATGTATACTGCAGCACTATTAATAAATGCAAGTGGTTTTACTATTATCTGGGTCATATGACAAAAAGCCATAAGGAAAATTCAAAACAGGCTAACAACTAAACTGAAGTACACAACTTGCGGGGAGGGGTGAGAGGATGGAATGGTCAGGGAGAGTGGAGGGGGCCATGAACCCCAGGGATTACAAATATTGCAAATATATTTAATAATTTTTAAAAATATATGGTAAAATATGGGTTACCTTGGTGTAGACAAGCTATCTTTTATGTAAGATAAAAAATAAGAATGGATTATGCACTGGTACAAAAACAGACAAACAGACCAATGGATCAGAATTGAATACCCAGAAATAAAACCACACATATATGGTCAACTAATCTTTGACAGGGGGGCAAAAAACATACCCTGGAACAAGAATAGCCTCTTCAATAAATGGTGCTGGGAAAACTGGATCAAAACTTGTAAAAACAAAAAAAAACGGACCAGGACAACACTCTCACACCCTGTACAAAAATGAACTCAAAATGGATAAAGGACCTGGAAGTGAGACCTGCAACCATAAAATACATAGAAGAAAACCTGGGCAAAACCCTTCATGAATTTCACCTCAGTAATCCATTTGGGGAAACAACTATGGCCGGCAAAATAATGAAGGAAATATAAACAGCTGGGACTACATAAAACTAAAAAGTTTCTGTTCAGCAAAAGAGACAATAAACAAAACAAAAAGAAACCCAACTGACTGGGAGAAAATTTTCGCCCCCCAGACAAGTGACAAGGGTCTGATAACAAAGATCTACAAAGAGCTCCTACAGCTCAACAAAAACAAAGCAAGAAACCCACTCAAAAACTGGGAGAAGAACTAAAAAGACACTTCACAAAGAGGAGATACAAATGGCTAACAAGCATATGAAAAAATGCTCCACATCACTAGTAATCAGGGAACTGCTAATTAAAACCACACTGAGATACCATCTTACACCAGTAAGAATGGTCCATATAAATAAAACAGACAACAACAACTGTTGGCACGGATGTGGAGAAAAAGGAACTCTGTTACACCACTGGTGGGAGTGCAAACTGGTCCACTATGGAAGACTGTGTGGAGGACACTCAAACAATTGAAAGTGGACTTACCATTTGACCCAGCAATCCCACTACTAGGAATCTACCCAGAGGACATGAAAACATTAATTCAAAAGGACACATGTATGTTCATGTTCATTGCAGCCCTGTTTACAATTGCCAAGAATTGGAAACAAACCAAATGCCCCAAAACAGATGATTGCCTAAAAAAAAAAGTGGTACATATACACAATGGAATACTACGCATCCATCAAGAAGGACAAACACATGTCATTTGCAGCAACCTGGATGGAACTAGAAAGGCTCATATTAGCAGAAATAAGTCAAAAAGAAAAAGAGAAGTACAGGATGGTCTCACTTATATGATGCATGTAGAGAAAAACAAACAAATAAGAAAAAATGAAAACAACCAATGGGACTGAACCGTGGAGCAAGAGAGGAGGAGGGGGAAGAAGGTGGGGGAGGTGAAAAGCACAAAAGATCTGGATAGTTAACAAATGTTAGTGAAGTGGGAAAGCCCCAGGGTACACAATAATGGACTAATTTAATATAAATATAAATATACATATATATGCAAAAGAAACCCCACATTTACCATCTATCAGAAGAGAACAATGGGCCAAACAACCGACAACTGAACATCAACTGAACCAAGCAACAAATTGCAGAAAAATAGGAGATGGAGTGACTGGAGGGGGGATTCGGAGGGTGGATACAGAAGGGGAGGGGATCAATTAATGCACAAATGTGACAGATCAATAAAATGAATTATTCAAATAAAAAATAAAGAAAAGTCAAAACAAGCCAACAACCAAATTGAAGTACAATTGGGTGGGGCAAGGTGGGAATGGTTGGGGGGGTGAACACCAGAGATCACAGAGATGTGAAATTTATATATAAATAAATTATTTTTAAAAAATAAATAAATAAAATTTTTAAAAATGAAAGAAAAAATGGATTATGCAAGAATTAAATAAAGGATTTCACCAAATTTTTAATTCTGGTCTTTAAAAAATGTTAGAAAACTGAAAGAAGTTAAAGAATGTGAGAAATTACTTGAAAAAATGGAAAGAAAATATATTCAACATCACTAGCCATTAGGAACATTCAAATTAAGATAATTTTCATCTTTTAAAACAACTGAAGTAAAATGTCTGACCAAGGAAAAGAATATATCACTTATACATTGTTGCTGGGCATATGAAATAGGTTAGTCACTCTGGAAAAGTTTTGCAGTTTCATGAAAGTACAAACACTATTATCTTAGAACCCACCATTTGCACTCTTAGTTATCTTACTATACAAGTGCTTATGGTCATGCAAAAGCATGTTACATAGATATTTATAACAGTCATTAATAATTGCTTAAAAGTATAATTAGTCCAGATGCCCTTCAGTATACATTGCTCAGAATTTTTAGTAAATGGTAATAAAGTGCAGACCAACTTTGTTTTGTTCTATTATTATTTTAAAATTCTCTGTACCTCTTTAGTGTCTGCACTCGGGGTGAATTATTCATGCTATTCTGCCCTTGGTATACCATGGTTAAAAAGTAACGGTGGTAACATCAAAACCTGCACTGACACTACTATCCATCCAAGGGCCGCCATAGCCTGAGCTCCCTCTCCTTGCAGCTAAACTCACTTTAGAAATAGCAACAAATAGAGGCTATTTCTGAATTCAGTCTTCATAAGATTCTTTCCCTCCCCTATCCAGAAGTGTGGGCCCTCTGCCCCTTAATGAATTTATAGTCCTTTTTATTTTCTGTCACAGTGGAAAAGGCTTTATACCTTGGATAGAGGCAGACATTATGGCTACCCTGGTCCTTGGGAGAAACAGCTTTTCCCTGATTTCATTTAGTATTATCTGTGCTAACATCTTAATAAAATTTGTGACAAATATGGAAGGCCTGATTCAGTCCCATAAATACTGATACTTATATTGACAGTATGAATTGTCTTATGCTAGTGATTATTCTAATTTTAGTAACCAGTAATATGCCTTGTCACTCATGCTAGTACATGGACACACATACTTATGTCACATATACATGCACATCACACACAGATACATATTTACTCATTGTACATTTATTATAACAAAGGTTAAATCACTGTGGTAAAGATGTAACTACAACAGAAGAGTTGGTCAAAATAGGGAGGAAGTGGTACTGTTTGAGAAGTTACACAATGTCATTTTTTTTTACTGAAATTATGTTTATTGAGTGCCTATCACATACAGTCCAGTCTCTTGGCAAGTTATTTGTGTAGACAGAATGACCCCACAGTGGACACAATACATCACAAAATATCACTGGAGATGGTTTGAGTAACTTTTCTCATTTTCTTCTCTGGAACAGTGATGACTGGGTGTAACAGAAAGAAATTAGATAATTTAGAGTACAAATTGCCTCCCCTAGAGTCTTGAAATTTTCCCCTAATGAACTTTTTTGATTGCTAATAATGTTATATTATTTGACTGTTGAGAGAATCAGTGATTTCTTTTCTCTTCTGGAGCCTAAATATATTGAGATTTTTCACAGTATGGAATCTTAAAAGTATGTCATTAGATTTGCACTGACTCACTTAATCAAACTGCCCACTTCTTTTTTTTTTTTAAATCCAGCTTGGTAACATGCATGTACCTAGAAGAAATCATATTAGCAGAAACAAGTCAGAAAGAAAAAGACAGAAACCAGCTGGTTTCACTAATATATGGACAACCAAATGAAAGTACACAATGGGGAGGGGGGACCAGCAGGAGCGGACAGGGAGGGGAGGTGGTGGGTGACCCCGGGGATTACAATAATGTGAAATACATATATAAATAAATTATATAATAAAAAATTCACATGTCATTTAACTTTCACTACATAATTTGTAAAACACATGCTATTATTACTCCTGTGCTACTAAGGAAGAGATTGATTCTGAGAAAAAAGAAAAAGTGACATAACGTCACCCCTGCTGTTTAAAATTCCATGATTTCCCCTTTTCCTGAGAAGAAAAGTCCTAACTCCTCATCCCAATCTCCAAGCTGTTCAGGCAACTTCCCTAGTTTCATTTCAGATCCCCCGCCTCTTGTAGAGGCTTCAGCCACAATGACCTTTGTTAGTCCCTCATATTCTCTTCTGCTCCCGGGTTTATGCTATTCTGTCTACCTGGACTGTCCTCTGTATTTACCTGCACTTACCAGATATCACCTATTAATTGTATGAGTCTTAGTTTGGATGTCAAATCCTCAGGAATCATCCCTTTATTTTCCCCTGACTCTCCAATGTCATTCAGACTATCTTAGATCCCTGTTCTCCCTCTGTTCTCCATTGCATTCTACTTATCATACCTACTGATCATCACATAGTTTTTTATATAAGAGTATTTTGGGTCCTTTTCCCTCATTAGATAAAGTTTCCTGTCCACCAGGCCCAGTGGCTCGTGCTGTAAGCTTCAGCCTATGAAGTGGCTAGGGCTAGGGGTTGTGCTTCAAGTCCCACTTGGGGCAACACAGTAAGACCTAAGTCCAAAAAAATAGGTGGGCATGGTGGAGTGTGCCTGTAATCCCAGCTACCTTGGAAGCTGAGGCTGGGGATGGCTTGAGTCGATGGTACCCTGGGCATGGAACCTGCAGTTCCATGGGTAAAAATAGCAAGATCTAGTCTCAGAAAAAAAAAAAGATGTTTCCTGTCCAAAACTCTTCTCTGCTCTATCCTCAGCACTGTGTTCAGAGTCTGGCACATGACAATATTTCCATCAATAAACATTGAACTTATGAATGTGTTTAACATCTATAAGTGGTGCATGATAATTGCTTCATATATATGTATAATTTAAATATAGTTATTATTATTGTTCCAGTGCATATAGAACACCAGGGATAGAATCAAGATTTATACAGAAGTCTGAATCTAAAGTCTCTGTTCCTTTCACAATACAGCTTTGCCTGCAAAAATGTGTTCTAGGTTCAGCAGTGCCACAAACTGGTTCTATGACTTAGGATGAGACATACAGATGTATACACATATATACAAACACGATAGATGATGATAAGAGAGCTAGAGAATTATCTGAATCTCAGTTTTCCCATTTGTAAATTAGGACAGGGATCTGTGAAGTTCACATAACCTAGAAATGCATGTAACCTAGATGAGGAGAAAAATAGAAGTCTATATATGAAGAACTCTAAATAGTTCATAGAAATCAGTGCTATTGCTCTACAAGACAACTGAACAGGTATATCAAGAACCCTTGGTATTTTATATACCCTTCAGCTTAGATAAACCCCTATCAAGCAGTGTGGTGTACTGAGTGGTTAGTGAACCTTGCATTCAATTCCCAATATCCCACTTACTCTGTTTTCTTCAGCATTACTACTCTGAAACCTAGTTTCCTTCTTTACAAATGGAATGATGATAACTACCTTATGACTCCTTTCTAGTAGTATAATACTAGAAATTATATACTACTCTTTTCATGTTATCCTACCTTTTGACTAATTTTGGTAGTATTATCTTAGAGAGTAGTATATACTTTCTAGTATTACACTATTAAAGAAGAGTTAAGAGGTAGGTGTCATCATTCCACTTACTATTATGTTATATATACTTCACATATATATATCATGTTATGATAGTATCATGAAAAGGCATTTTAGTACAGAAAGGTTTCTCCCCTCATCTCACCCACTTAACACAATCTTTCAGTGGTTCTCTTGATGCAAGAGCCACAGGCAATGCTGAGAAAGAGACTGAATATAGAAGCAGTGTAGTGTATGGAGGAAAAGCACCTGTGAGATAAACTGAGACAGAGGAGAAAGCCAGCCAAATCTGAGTAATAGGTAGGAAGGACCTGGTAACCAGGGTAGAGATGTTTTTGGAGGAAAACAGTTACAGGGGGGGTTCTTATTCCAAAGTTTTCACTTATGAAAGCTTCAAGTGGTCTAAAATTCTTGAAACTCTTGCCTTGCTAGTTTCTTTTCTTGTTTATTCACATGCATGTAATATTTTTAAATTGCAATCTTACTTTGTATGGATACTTTTTCATTAAGAATTATACTTATTTTCCATGTCACAAATATCCATGATCTCTTTTAGTGGCTACCAAATATTCCAATATTGCCTATATCCCAGAGAACACATGAGTATATTAAATTCTTGCTTCTATTTATTTCTATGCAATAAATACCAGATTTGTAAATACTGAACCAGGGATTATACAATTGGTATTTAATAACCAGAATTAGTTTTTGTTTTTTTTTCCTAAAAGGAACTATCACAACTCTTCTTATTTGTTGAATGAAGGAACTAGTGATAGATCCTATAGGGTTCTGCTGTCCAATATGAGAGCCATTAACTACATGGAACTATTTAAAATTTGATGAAACTGACTATAATTCTGTTCATTAGTTGCATTATACACATTTCAGTTGAATAACTACACATGCCTTATGGCTATTTTATTGGAATGCACATATACAGAACATCGTTTGTTATAGAAAATTTATTGGTCAGTGCTACTCTAGAAAGTTTTAAGAGGTTATGGTTGTCATCTTGGGTAAGAGTTCCTTTTTGTATGAGACTTTTCTGTGTATCAAGAGGCTTTTTAGCATCTCTGACCACTATACACTAAATGTCTGTAGCAGTCTTGAATCAACCCAACAGGTATACCCCACATTTGCAAATGAACAATAAGGAAACAAAAATCATTCCCATTTGAAACCCAATGAACTTTTAACTCAGAACAAAGACACTCCTAATTATATTTGAATGACCCCAGGTTGGCTCTCCCTGGAAAGTGGGAAGTTTCAGAGAGACAGCTTAGAAAACTAGCCCTGACTCGGGATTCTATTTTCTTTCCTATCTTGTTGTTCTGTTTCTTATTTGGGGGGGGGGGGCATCTCAGGAACAAGACCCTGCAAATGGAGAAGATCAAGGCCCGTTTGAAGGCTGAGTTTGAGGCTCTTGAGTCAGAGGAGAGGCACCTGAAGGAATACAAACAGGAAATGGACCTCCTACTACAGGAAAAGATGGCTCATGTGGAAGAACTCCGACTCATTCATGCTGACATTAATGTGGTATGTGGATGGTTATCTAAAGTCTTCTTCTGGGCCCTTTGAGGAATAGGTAGAAGTGAGTACTGTGTCTCCTTCAGATGTGGCTGTGGCCAACTTGGGAGAGTAGGTATCCGGCTGTGGTGAAGGTGGAAGAAGCAAGATATTCTGAGATGTAATGCTGACTCTCTTACTGTCTCGTGTATCCCTGGAGAAGTCCCTTTTCTCTGGACCTTTCTCTCTGCATACTATATCAGAGGGATTCAATCACTTCTAAGGTCTCTTCTGGCTCTCCTGTACTCTCATTCTGGGAATCTGGAAATTAAAATCTAGCCTTGGAAAAAGTAGGCAGCTACCTCTAAGGCTTAGCTTCTAACTAGGCCAAACAATTTCTTCCCACCTATTAAAGCAGTGCTCCCTCACTGAAATTTCTTCTTTGGAAACTCTTGAAATATGAGGAATGAAATGCTTACTAATGTGACACCTTGCCCACTTTTGGGAGGAGTCTGAATGGTCACTTGTCTCAATTGAAGTATTAATGATTTCTATGATTCCTTCACTAGGAGGAAGGTAGGAGGTTCTGACCTGTAACATCCTTAGAGCCAATGAGAAGCACTTTTTAAAACTGCATTAAGAGGGGATAAGTTTCTTTTTTGGTGAAACTTATTTATGTGTTAGTACTTATTTCTTAACATTGCCAGATATAGGATCTTATAAGAAATACGAATAAGATTTGAACAGTAGGTTGCACTGTCCAAATACATTTGGATATGGGATTTTCTGTATCACAGACCACAGGATTCCTGGGT
The DNA here is from genome assembly GCA_004024945.1 of Uropsilus gracilis. Classification (NCBI taxonomy): domain Eukaryota; kingdom Metazoa; phylum Chordata; class Mammalia; order Eulipotyphla; family Talpidae; genus Uropsilus; species Uropsilus gracilis. The sequence continues at coordinate 12,834 of PVHY01015023.1, forward strand.
TTTAGGAGGAGTTTGCAGTTTTACTGCCAATTAACCAATGTTAAAAGGCCAATTAAATATACAAATATTAGCCATTGAAAGCTATGGCTTCTAGGATTCTAGGCCACTCCTTCTCAAATTTGAGCATGCATCAGAGGCACCTAGAGAGTCTGTTAAAATACAGATTGTTGGATACTTTCCAAGGTTTCTGATTTTGTGTATCTGAGGTGGAACCTGAGAATTTGCATTCCTATTGAATTTCCAGGCAATGCTGTTGCTGTGATCAGGTGACCATGATCTAGGAAAAAGTCACTGGCCTGAGAGGAAGAAACACCAAGTCTTTATCTAAACTTTGTCTCTAAGATTTATTTTTCTGAGGAAGTTTCTTCTCTCTGAGTATCAATTCTGAGTGTCATTGCAAAATGTTTGTCGGGTAGACTAAATGAACTCTAAGAGTCAGTCATTCTAGCCATTCCAGCAATTCTATATTTGAATAATAATTACTATTTATTGATTCTTTACTCTGTTGTAGCTCATGTACTGAATGTTTTATATAAATTGAATCATTGAATATTCACCAGGATTATATGAAGTTGGAACTATAATTTTCACAATTTTACAGATAAAGAAGTTTAGACATGACAAGAGTAACACAGACTATATGGTGGGAGGACTTGATCATCAGTCTGGCTCTGGAACATGTGTTCCAGATTTAGCTGTACCATCTCACTGAGTATCTTAAGATATGTGCCTACCCTACTCTGTGTTCCAGATGGAAAACACCATCAAACAGTCAGAGAATGACCTGAACAAGCTGCTAGGGTCTACTCGGCGGCTACATGATGAGTACAAGCCATTGAAGGAACATGTGGATGCCCTGCGCATGACTCTGGGCCTGCAGAGGCTCCCTGACTTATGTGAAGAGGAAGAGAAACTCTCCTTGGAGTAAGCTGCCAGCCCCCTGACCATGCAACATACAATACACACACAAACACACACAAAGATGTATGCATACATATAAAGCCTGGTCTGAAAGTCAGGATGGCCAATCCTAGTCCCCAGCCTGTCAGTGGCTAACCTCATCGCACAATCTTATGCATGTGTCAGTGCTGGGCTGTTATATCCAAAGGATGATTGGACTACTGGATTAGATTACTGGATGACATTTAAAATTCTTTTAACTGTAGTTTTAACAGTATAAGAGTATATATATACCACTTCAGTGCTCCCTTTTTAGGGAGTTTTAAAGGGGTGTCTAGAAAACTTTAAAAGCACAGAAGACTAAGCTGGGAATTTCATCTTAGCACCTAGTGTTAAAAACTGGGCTCACCTTACAGAGAGAATTTAACTCAGTAGAATGTAGTGTACTTTCTTAAGGTAGAGCAGGCTGTCTGTGAATGGGGTGAGCTTTCTATTCATAGATGTATGTCAGCAAAGACCTGCAGTGTAATACCAAGGGACATGGGATGGAGGGTAGGTGAATGCCCTTTGAGATACCCTGCCCTTTACTACCTCTGAAATATTCTGATCTCCGGAATCTGTCAGATTCAAGGAGCAGGATGATAACTTTTCCACCAGACAATATGCCTGATACCCAGGGAGAAGAATCTTATACTTGTGAGGGTGCAAAAACATTCTATAGTGAGCCATAGCCTAGCATCCTTGGTTCCGTAGCATGGAATCCTTAAGAGGGGCACAGTTCTCATTTCTTTCAACATGATATAGCTAATGTCTCTCATCTCTAAAGTTACTTTGAAAAGCAGAAAGCAGAGTGACAAACAGAACCTCAAGAGCCCCCGATACCTGAGTCTCTTGCCGCTGCCGCTGCTGCAGCCCAGCAACTCCAAGTGGCTAGGAAGCAGGACACTCGGCAAACAGCAACCTTCAGGCAGCAGCCCCCACCTATGAAGGTGAGTGAGCTGTGTAAGAATATTGGAGGAAGTAAGGTATCCTTCAGAACTACCATGGTGGGTATTGGTCTTTGGCCTTACTAATTTTGGGCTTTTCAAAAATAACCTTTGTTTTGAACACAGAAGGAAGGGGTGATATGCATCTGGTATAGTTTACCACTGGTTTTGTTGCCTAAAATACCCAGGCAGAGTGGTTAGAATTCAATTATATTGGAAAACTCTGCTAAAATGCAATTTTCAGAAACTTAGAATTATAATTGATATGGATATGTAGTGAACTTGTGTCATATAGTGAACATAGTTCATTAATGAGCCAGCAGGATTACAAAACTGGTTCCAAGAACATCTGAGGAATAGGTAATTATATAGTCAGAAAAGAAAAAGAATGCAGAAATAAGTCTGCAAAGTTAAATACAGAGCAATTTAATGTTCTATATTTTCTTCTGAATTGAAATATACTTCTCTACTGGGTGAAAAACATTTGCAATTTATCATCATAAGTCAGAGTCTAGACCCTGATCAATAGCGAATATCAAGCAAATGGATATTCTCTTATAACAGGGCGTACCAAATAGAGTCAAGTCTGATCTGCTTCCTACTTTTGCAAATAAGTTTTATTGACTTACATGCATGTCTGTTGATATAATGCCTATCACTTCTTTCATATAAAACAGTTATTGTTGAGTAGTTGCAAGTACAATCATATGACCTGAAAACTCTAAAGTGTTTACTTGGTTTCTATGGGAAAATGTACCAATACTTGGCCTAGATAATTAAATAATCCCTGAGTGGGCCTGTTAGACCATGTTTCAGTATAAGAATGAATATGTATGTGGTTCTCTTTTACTTTTTTCCAAGTTGTGGATATTTACCCTCTTTGACCCTCACTCCCATGTACCCTATGCATCCCTTACATCCAGCACTAATGCCTACTCAGATTTCACTCATAGATAACTGCTTCTTCTTATTGAGACATTATGATTACTTTCTGGATCCCATAATTACTTTCGGGAGACCACAAGACCCAACCATGGCTTAGCAGACTCTGAAGACTAACTTTGTTTGTTTTGTGTCCCCAACTAGGCTTGTTTGTCATGTCATCAGCAAATTCACCGGAATGCACCTATATGCCCTCTGTGCAAAGCTAAGAGTCGGTCCCGGAACCCCAAAAAGCCAAAACGGAAGCAGGATGAATGAAGAAAGGGAGAATATAGAGCTTGGCTGCTCATAACCAGAGTGGTTGATGTCCTTATGTTAAACAAACCTTCTCTGTCTCTACCAAGTCTCCTATTTAATATGATTGAAGCACAACCCATTCTTACTTTATTCTTTTTTTTCTTCAGCTCTTGGGGTTTCTGATTTAGGAAGAGATGTGGTTCAGGTGCTATGTCAGTATGTCTGATAGTACCAATTCTCATATTTTCAATGCTTGCTATTGTTTGGAGCTGAAAGAAGGCCCATAATTCTCTGTCTCTTATATCTAAGGCCTAGGGCATAAGGATTGGGAAAAATCCATATTTTGTTTCATATGAAGACTCCAGAGTTTTCCCCTCCCTGTATTTTTGCCTTAGACTTTAAAGGGACAACATTCACCTTGATGGACTTTGCAACAGGCTTGCTGCTTATATCTCACTGCAACTCCTCATCTTATCATCAAGGAACAGAGAGAATTTTCACAAGTCTTCCTTTCTATGTTTGTCTGGGAGCCCTGGATATTGTTATAGAATTATTCCTGTACCCAGTGTCTCAGTTATACTAAATTTCTTAGGTTTCAGGCTATGTGTCTGAGGCTTCTGAGAACTGTGGGCCTTCACCCTATAACCCTAATTTTTGTAAATCAGTAGTAGAATTTACCCACAGTGAGATTTGGAAGCTAGTACACTACATAAGTCTTACTTGCTATAGTAAGTCCTTCTATTATGGACACTGTACAGACTACCTTAAGCTGAGAGGGGCACCAGGCTAATGAAATCTGTGTTTCCTTTTCTTCAAAATGATTACTCCATTACTTATTCAGTGGTATATTTTTGGAATTAGGGAAGTGAGTTGATATTTGAATGCCAATTGCTTTACAATTTTACACAAGGAATTAAGACTTCCCCTCCATTTATTCCTCCCTCTCATGGGTCTGCCCCCTTATGTAAGGCAGTCTCAGCTCAGGTCAGCCTCACTACATCCCCTTTCCTATGGATTATGTAGGTGACCTTCTTTCCCGAAGGGGAAGATACCAGCTCCATAAGCCCTAACCTTTCTACCCTCTACCAAGTCAGATAAATCTAATAAAGTCAGATAAGTCTAATAAAGTCTCTGTCACTCTTAAGGAATAGGCATGAGATTGTTTGACTGAAAAAATCTAGCTCTACATCCTTAACCATTGACTGGGGAGGGGGGATAGTTTTCCTTCCTTAATTGTAGTTTTAAATTGTCACAGTATCCCTGTGTCCATAATATAAAGGGTTCCTCTGCTATTGAAAAATAAGTTTTATGTCTGTACAAATTCTTTTAAATAAACATTTGTTCACTGGAGTATATGCTGACTTAGTGCCTACAAGTCTCAGATATAATACCTTTTTCTCTGCTGGGGGAAAGAGACCATACATCTTGAGGGGAGATGCTGAATATCTGTCAGATAAGGAGAATTGTTGGCTGTATGCAGACAAGTGACCAAATCTTCAAGCAACAAACTTGCAAGGAAAATGTTATGAGTGTTCATATTCACAGATCATAAAATTGAGAGTTAAAGAGCTAGAGCTAAATCAACATTATCAAAATGGCCATACTACCAAGAGCAATCTACAGATTCAATGCAATTCCAATAAAAATTCCAATGACATTTTTTAAAGTGATAGAACAAAAATTACTGAAATTCATATGGAACAATATAAGAACCCAAATAGCCAAAATCCTCTTGACCAACAGAAGAGAGAATGGACATATTACAATTCTGGACTTCAAACTATAATACAAAGCCATAACAATAAAAAAAATATATAGAACTGGAACAAAAACAGACAATCAGACCAATGGATCAGAATCGAGTGCCCAGAAATAAAGCCACACCTGTAGGGCCAACTAATTCTCAACAAAGGGGCAAAAAACATACACTCGAACAAGGATAGTCTCTTACATAAGTGGTATTGGGAAAACTGGACCAATACATGCAAAAAAAAAAAAAAAGAAGAAGAAGAAGAAAAGAAATGAACCAGGACAACTCTCTCACATCTTGCACAAAAACTAAGTCAAAATGGATAAAAGACTTAGGTGTAATACCTGAAACCATAAAATACATAATGTAAAACTTGGGCAAAACTTTCCAAGAGCTACATTTCAGAAACCCCTTTCAGGACCTATCTATAGCTGGCAAAAAAATGAAGGAAAACAAACAGCTGGGGCTATATCAAAAAGCTTTTGTAAAGCAAAAGAGACACTAACCAAAACAAAAAGAAACTCAACCAAATGGGAGAAAATATTTACCCCCCATACAAACAAGGGCCTGATAATAAAGATACATAAAGAACTCATACAACTTAACAAAAACAAAACAAAAAGCCAAGTCAAAACATGGGGGAAAGAACTGAAAAGACACTTCTCTGAAGAGAAAATACAAATGGCCAAGAGGCATATGAGAAAGTGCTCAGCATCACTAATAATAAGAGAAATGCAAATCAAAACTACACTGAGATAGCATCTTACACCAGTAAGAATGGCTCATATTTTTTTAAAAAAAGGACAACAAATGCTGGTGTGGATGTGGAGAAAAAGGAATACTCTTACACTCTTGGTGGGACTGCAAACTAGTCCAGCCACTATGGAAGGCTGTGGAGAACTCGCAAACAACTGAAAGTGGAACTACCACTCAACCCAGTATATTCCTTTGGGAACATACCCAAAGGACAGAAAAACACTAATTAAAAAAGACACATGTACCCAGTATTTATTGCAGTACTATTTACAATTGTCAGGATAGGGAAACAACCCAAATGCCCCAAAACGAATGGCTGAAAAAGATGTGGTACATCTACACAAGGGAATATTATTCTTCAATCAAAGAAGACAAGCTTATGGCATTTGCAGCAACATTTTTGGAGCGAGAAGGAATCATGTTATTGAAAACAAGCCAGAAAGAAAACGAGAAACATGGGATGGTTTCACTTATATGAGGGGCACAGAAAACAAATAAATGAACAAGAATAATTTAAAATTGCCAACAGAATTAAAGTATGGATTAAGAGAGGGGGAGACGGAATAAGTCAGAGGAGGGAGAGGGTAAAAGAGATAAAGAGGGTTCACAGGTGATGGGATGGTGGGAGAACCCTGGGAAAGACAATGATGTAATATATAGACCCAGGTGTATCTGCCTCTAAAACCTGTGTTCCTTCTGTGAAGGTGCAGTGCTGCAGGTAAGTCTGAGGTTGGATAAGGAATAGGAACAAAAGTAGAGTGAAAGAAAGTGAATAAAGCAAGGAGGTACAAGAGAGTAAGAGAGAGGGGAGAATGTAAGAAGGAGGAAAAGTACTTGTTTGTTAAATTGGTAAAATGCTTTCTACTTAAATAACTTCAACGGTCTTATTTGATGTTTTCATTAAAAATCTGCATTGTTAGTAAATCATGTATTATTATCCACATGCATGTGAGACCCAGAAAGAGTAACTGAATTGTGAAAGTTCACAAAACAAGTTAAAAGCAAAACCACTACTAGACCCCACTTCATCCTCTCTGGCAATAATTCAGTTGGGACTCTTTAAGTCTGACATATTGAGATTGAATTGTATGCATGGTTATTTTTACAACACTAATAGTATCTCCACAGAAGAAGACCAAGCAATTTTAGAAAATTCTGGTCTTAGGATTCAGTTCCCTGTTACTACTATGCCTTCAGATTTTTTCATAGCAACTATCAGCATCTTTGTAATGATTGACACCTCCCATGGTAGAGCCCAGGAATGCTGTTAACTTGGGTTTATGTTATTTACTTTACTACTCAAGATCTCCATTTTCCTATAACAATAGTTGTAATTCTCTCATTGTTGTGAAAATTAAACGAGTTAATACATTAAAGTGCCAAGAACAACACCTGAGAGTATAATGGTAGTTATGAGGAAGAAAATAATAATTATAACTGACTTTCTTAGAAGCCAATAACAATAAAGACAGGAATAGAAGGAAGAAATGTGCAGATGATGTGACTTAAATAATTGAATTCCACCACATCAAAACTGCAAGCTAAAGCAGAGGAGATGATCTTCAAAGGCCACTTGCAGAAGCCTGAACTCACAGAGAAACTTCTTGACCAACACTGACTGGGGTCAAGACCCCCTAAGTCTGACACCAGAACCATAAGGAAAAGCAGCAAAGCAATGGAGATGGGATTGGAGAGGACAGCATGCAGCAAGAAAACATGGACAGATCACAAGTGAATATAACCTGGCCACCCAACGCAAACTTAAGACTGAAAACCTAACAACAAGGTTCGCCTGGACCCAACAACGCAATCCCTTCACCCAGAGAAAAGACACTACCATAAGAGAAGAGACTAATGGACTTAGCACAGCTAATAAACAACAAAGAGTGGTGTTTAAGAGAATGGAAGGGGCACCAGAGGGAGGGGGGGAAATAATAACATAGGTTGTAACCTAAAGAACAAAATAAAATAGTATAAAAATTTTTAAAAATAATTGAATTCCAAGCATGCACAAGGATCAGAGGGTACAATAAGTAAGAGATTGCTCTAGTGTACATAAGGTCTCCCATAAATAAAAAGCTGATAGCTGAGAGTCATGAATCCTTTCTTGAACCTTGGTGAAACTCAGTTTCAGCAGCCACTATGTCTATTTAATGATTGTAAAAGGCACAGGCTCTTCCTGTGAAGTAAGCAGAATCCCCTCTTGTGGCCACATTGTTTTCTGCTTGTCACTGGAAAGGAAATACCATAAAAAAAGAATTCCCCATAGATGGTCTAGTCTTACTTGCACATTTAAATGGTTACCATACTGCTCTATAGAAAAATGACACTGACTCAGAAGCCAGTTGTTTCTGGATTCAAATCCCAAATAGCTCTCCATTTTTGAGCAAATTATAAAACATCTATGATCTCCAGTTTCTTAATCTGTAAAAGAGAGAGTATCTGCTGTATGAGATACAGTGAAAACTTTACAGACCATTCACTGGATGCCCATAATTTAGTAAGCACTATGCTGTTGTAAACACAGTAGTCATGTGCTTTTACATACTGTGAAAAACATGAGAGGTATCAGATGAGGATAAAAGAGAGCATATGATAAAGCCAGAGCTAGAGAGAGCCCAGAAAAAGCATGAAGATTCCTAGGGGTGGGGGGCCTAGGGGGCCTAGGCACCCCCCACCCTGCCCTACCTGGTATGCCTTTGTAACTGCTAGAACCAATATAGAACTCACCAAAAGCCTGATGCCTGTACTACAATTGACATCACAAACAAGATCAATTGTACTACAACTTCCTATCTCAGCCAGGCTTGGGGAGCTCTCATAACTGCCCCTGCTTCTATTCTCACTCTCAGGAGCCATTGCCATTCCAGGCCATGTTCATGCATCTCCCTAGCTGAATCTACTGTGGCTCTAAGAGAACTGAGCAGTACACAAGGCTGTATTGCCCAACAAGGACCACTGGCCACCACTTGACTCTCATCTCCTGGGGCATGCAAATGATCCCATCCATCCACAGGGTCCCAACAAACAGCCAACATCCCAAAGTTCCCCCCACCTTCTTGTGGAATTGTTCAGTTTTACCAGTTATATTTCTGTCATCTGACCATCTCTGAATGACAACTAGTTCCTCTTTCTTCCCTGACAAATCTGCTACCTCGGGTGTAGTCAGCTGTTCCTTGTGGGCCATCCTCCCCTCCACACGAGATCCTGTACCACAGCTCCCAGATCTTGTTCACCTCTTGTGCTCTGGCAGTATCTCCAGTGTCATGATAAACTCTACTTGCAGACCATCTGATGACTAATAACACTTGGCAAGTCTTCATCTGTATCAAATTCTGCCAACTACATTAACTGTTGGGACAAGCAGCAAGCTAGGCAGGACAGCTGGCAAGATAGGGAGTGCTGTATTGTTCATGCAACTGAGAATCCCAGCCCCCCCCCCCAAATCTTCACACTCCTTCTCTGGCCTCTTTTTCTGGCATTCTTTTTTACATTCTCTTAATGTTCTCCTCCAATCACAGTGACACCCACCCTTGTATCCTCCTAGGCCCAGGTGAGGCCACTCACACATGGGCACACCACTGGACCCAGGCATGTATAATCGTGGGGAGGGTGCAATACCACAGGTGCAGGTCATAGGGGATAATGGTGAAAGGGTATAAAAATCTCTGAAACTAATTTATTCTACAGCATCACAGTTTCAATTTTTGGAGCAGTAAAATGTTAGGAGTCAGATGAAGTCTTATGACAAGTTGAGTTCTGGCAAGTTGATTGGCAGAGTGAAGACACTAATCTCATTCCAAATGTTCTTAACTAAAATTCAGTAAAAAAAGTAAAAAAAAATGTAAGGGAAAAACAAAAGACTACAGGAGAAAAAGGTAGGAAAATCTTTAAATTATCTGTTTAAAAAGTTAACGGCATGCAACCAATGAGGGAGCAGCAACTGCTGTGCAGGGGCTGATACATCTGAAACCATTGTGCACTGTTACTGCTGCTGCAGTTGCGGGTACTGTTTCTTTCCACTCTGGTCTCTCTGTGAAAACCAGGAACTAAACCTTTGGATCTCTGTAGGTTCTTGTCCAACAAAGGCATAAAAAGTAATTTGCAGGCATTTTTACATAAACAGAAACAAACTTTATTCAGAAAAGTAAAGAACATTTTATTTAGAGGAGTAAGCCTTAAAAGCATTGACTCCCAGGCACATTCACTCTGGAGGGGTAAAGAAGCCACTGTGGACAGGACTCAAGGGGACATTTAACTTTTTTTTTCTGCATTCTAATATCTCACCATCCTCTTTATGATTAACTCCCCTTCTCAACTCTTGCACTCTTACACTCCCCCATAGTTGAGTTTGCTCTTAGAATTTTTACTTTGAATTGCCCTGAGTTTGAGGTCTTGTTATTCTTTTGGAATCTACTGTTTTTGTGTTAATCCACCTGGATTTTACTGCTTGTATTTTTGAGGGATGTTTTGGTTAGTCCTTTTTCTGGAATTTGCTACCTTGTCTCTGTTGTCTCCCAGAGTCCCCAGCCTGCGCTGAATACTGATCCTAATTTGCCCTAGAACTTAATAGCTTTTGACTGGGGTACATGCCAACTTTGGGGTTCCTGAGCAATAACATTATACTGGATAAGGAGAGGCAAGATCTGCATAATGTCACCAGCCTGTTGGAGATGCCAGTTGTAGTGCAAACATCATACTTATCAATCTGCATAGGTTCTTTATTGGTTTTAACAGTTATGCAGACACATCAGGCAGGGCAGGGCCAGAGCCAGGGGGCTGGGAGGCAGGTGAGCCCTCGGGTACCTCAGGAATCTCAATTTCTTTCTCTGGTGTTCACTCTTGTGTTCTCTCTATGTGCTCTCTCACCCTAGGGTGACATGTACTTTTAGCCTTTCCTCCCATCCCAGGTATGCCCACTCACACTTTTGGATCAGGTATATTCATGTTGCTGCAAATGACATGAGTTTGTCTACCCCCCACCCCCCAGTTCTGCATCAGCATCAGGGAAATAGCATGAGTATGTGTGTGCACACGTTTACATGTAGGGGCAGATGAGAACTTTTGATGCCATCCTCTTGCAAGCTATTTTTCCTCCCTCCTTGTACATGTGGAAAGTTATATAGACAAGGGTTCCTATGCTTTAATAATCTTCTTTCATTGTTTTTGAGAATTATTTTTACTTAAACTTGATTGTTTTCATATACCTGTGGTTACATAAAAAGAAGTGTCTCTATGTCACTTCTGAGGATAATAAACCATTTTCTGTTACCATAAGTAGACTATAACCATGAAAATAAATACAACAAAAACAAAACCTTTCTATCAAATTCCACCGAGGTACTTTTGAACTCTGAACCCATGGTTTGACTCACTCTTCGTTACATAGAACTGTTTGTAGATGTTAGGGATCTTTTTTGTCAAATCAGTATTAAATATTGACTTTTTTTCTCTCAAAATCAGTATTATGAAAAGAGAATTGAAAGGAAAATAATTTTCTCTTTGCACAATTTAATTACTATCAACACTCTATACCACTTGAAATCATTTCCTGCATTCCACTGGGATGTTTGCCCACCTTAAGATACACCAAGATATGAGAAAATTGAACCACTTTTTAAAAATTGAGAGAGAATCCCAAAAGGGAAATATTCTTAAGCCATAAAAAACTATCATATGCTTGTGTTTTCAGATCTGTAAAGCATGTTTTTGTTAGTTTTCATTTTTATTCCAGGATTCCTCATTTCATTGCACCTTGCTGAAAATGCAAATTAAATTCACAGACGTTAAATGTTTGACTTTTAAATGCATGAAAAAGCTGAAGAAATGTAAGTTATTCAAGGTAAAAGGGAGAAACATTTTAAGATTCCAGTAGAGCAATTGGGAAAAGAAAGGGGGGAGCAAAGAAATGCATTAGGAAATCTGGATAGATTCAGATAAATTTTTCATTATCTTTTGAAAGGAATTTTCTCAGGATATTCAAATGTTTTGTTTTTATGAGACACTGGGGATTTTCTGGGACACAGGAATTTTTATTTCTCATTTTTCAATTAATTGCACATGTATATATTTTTTACATCATTGTAGACCCCAAGGTTCTCCTATCACCTTGTCAACCACGAAATATCATATTAATCTCTTGTGCTCATCTCTCACCCACTTTCACCCTCTCTCATCTTCCCTTGCTTTATGCTTGAGTTATGCTCTCAGTTTATTAGTTTTAAATTTTCTTTGTCCTTTTCTTTATTTTTTTCCCTATATTCTGCATATAGGTGAGATCATCCAGTATTTCTCGTTTTCCGCTAGCATGATTTCTTCTAGGTCCATTCATGTTATCACAAATGCATCAAACTTTTCTGTTTTGATTGTTTAATGACATTCCATTGTGTATAAATACCATAACTTTTTAATTCATGTGTCTGTTTGGGGGCATTTGGGTGTTTCCATATTGTGGTTACTGTAAATAGTGATGCAATAAACATGCAACTACAGGTGTCCTTTTGAACTAGTGTTTTGGTCATTTGGGTAGATTCCCAGAATAGGAACTGCTAGATCAAATGGTAGTTCCATTTTTAGAAGTTTGAGGGTTGTCCACACATATTTTCAGAGTGGCTGGACCAGTTTGGGTTCCCACCAACAGTGTAAAAATAGTCCTTTCTCTCCACATCCATGCAAGCACTTGCCCTTTTTTGGTTGTTTTTTGTTCTTGATATGGGCCATTACTGGTGTGAGGTGGTATTTCATTGCGGTTTTGATTAGCATTTCCCTGATGACTAGTGATATTGAGTATTTTTTCATATGCCTATTGGCCATTTGTATTTCCCCTTTGGAGAAGTGTCATTTTAGCTCTTCTCCCCATTTTTTGACTGGGATTTTTGCTTTGTTTTTATAAGTTGTGTTAGTTCCTTAAGAACCTTTGATATCAAACCCTTATCACTTGCATGGAGAGTGAAAACTTTTTCCCATTCATTTGGGTGTCTTTTTGTTTTGGTCATTGTCTCTTTTGCTGTACAAAAGCATTTTCGTTTGATGTAGTCTCAGCTGTTTGTTTTCCTTCATTTCTTTCTTTCTTTCTTTAATTCTTTCTTTCTTTCTTTCTTTCTTTCTTTCTTTCTTCCTTTTTTTTTTTTTAAGCATCTGTAGATGTGTCCTGAAAGATGTTTCTGAGATGTAAGTCTTGGAGTGTTCTGCCCATATTTTCCTCTATGATTTCAGGTCTTATGTCCAAGTCTTTTATCCATTTTAAGTTGGTTTATATCCATGGTGTGAGGAGCAGTATACGTTCTTTTTTTTTTTTTTTTTTTTTGTATGTAGAGGTCCAGCTTTCCCAAGACCATTTATTGAAGATGTTGTCCTTGTTCCAATGTACATTTTTGCTGCTCTGTCATAGATTAGCTGACCATATATGTGGGGTTTTTCATTGGTACAGTTGTGACTGAGGTATTTTTCTTTGTCTCTTCTTCAGACCGATTTTGTATTTAAGAAGGCAATTGATTTTTTTTGTGTTGATTTTGTAACCGGCAGCCTTACTGAACTGGTTTATTGTGTTCTGCAGAACTTTTAGGATTTTTCTATATAAATTATCATGTCATCTGCAGACAGCAATAGTTTTATTTTTTCTTTCCCTACTTGGATTCCTTGTATGTTCTTTGGTTACCTAATTGCTCTAGTTAGGACTTCTAGAACTATATTGAAAAGCAGTGGGGAGAGTGGAAAGCCTTTTCTTGTTTCTAATCTCAAAGGGAAAGTTTTCAGCTTTGCATGTGTTTTTTTGCCATTTATAATGACAACAGGTTTCTTGTGTATTGTTTTTATTATGTTAAGGTGTGTTCCCTCTATCCTCATAATTTTGAGGAACTTCATTGTAAATAAATGATGAACTTTATCAAATGCTTTTCAGCATCTATTTAATGATCATGTGGTTGTTCTTTTTCTTTTGATTGATGTGTTGGATTACAGTAATTGATTTTTGGGTATTGAGCCATACTTGTTTCCCTGGGATATATCTCACTTTGTCATGGTATATCATCTTTTGGATGCATTGTTGGGTTCTATTTGCTAGGATTTTGTTGGAAATTTTGCATCTTTGTTCATTGGGGAGATTGGTCTGTAGTTTTCTTTCTTTGTGTTATCTTTGTTTGATTTTGGTATTAATGTGATGTTAGCTTCATAGAATGTATTTGGTAGTATTCTTTCTTTTCTCTATTTTTTGTAGAATAGGCACCAGTTCACATCTGAACATCTGGTAGAACTCATTTTTAAATCCATCTGGTCCAGGGCTTTTGTTTTGATGAGGGTTTTTATTACTGTTTGAATTCCACTGCTTGGGATTTGTTTATTTAGGCTTTCAATGTCTACTTTATCCACTTCAGGATGGACATAAATTTCTGAAAATTTGCATATTTCTTTGAGATTGTTGAACTTGTTTGTATATAGATATTCATAGTGATCTCTATCATTTGTATTACTGCTTTATCTGTTGTAATTTCTCTCTTTTACCTATGATTCTATTTATTTGCATTTTCTCCTTTCTCTTCTTTGTGATCCTGGTTAGATGTTTATCAATTTTATTTATCTTCTCAAAGAAACAGCTTTTTGTTTAATTGCTCTTTTGGATTGTCCTTTTATATCTATTTTAGTCACTTGAATTTTTATTATCTCCTTCTACTTGTTTTTGGATTTTTTGTTGTTGTTGTTGTTGTTGTTGTTGTTGTTCTTTCTCTAGTTGTCTCAGATGTGAGAGAGAACTTTGGGCATTTTCTTTTTTCTTGATGTGGAACTGTGTGTTATATATTTCTGTCCTATTACTGCTTTTGCAGCATCCTACATATTCTCGAAAGACATGCCCTCCTTGTTGTTAATCTCTCTATATTTTTTCATTTCTTCTATATTTTTTTCATTAACCAAGTGGTTTTTCATTAATAAGGGATTCAATCTCCATTGAGCTGTGAGTTTTTCTTTCCTTCTTTTTATGATTTTTAGTGTGATGCCTTTATAGTCAGAGAAAATCACTGGTTTGACTTCAATACTTGTGAATTTGTTGCTACTGCTCCTGTGGCCTAATATATGATGACTCTTGCAGACTGATCCATGTGCCCTTGAAAAATATGTGCATTGAATTCTTATGGGGTGCAGTGTCTTGTAGATGTCCATTAGGTCCATTTGGTCTAGGCATTTGCTTAGGATTACTGTGTTTATTTTTTGTCTCATGTATCTGTCCCTCGATGAGAATGTAAACTCTCCGATTATATATGTATTTTCTTTAATGTCTTTTATCAAAGATACTAGTAATTGTCTGGTGTATTTTGATGCTCCTTAATTTGGTGTATATATATTGATAAGTGCTATGTCTTCCTGGTGCATTGTGCCCTTGATCATTATATAGTGGCCATCTTTGTCTCTTACTACCTGTTTTAGTCTGAAGTCTATGTCGTCTTATATGAGTATATCTGTACCTGATTTCTTTTGGGGTCCATTTTCTCATAGGATTGTTTTCTAGGCTTTTGCATTCAATCTACATTTAACTTTAACTGGTGTGCTTCATGGAGACAGCAGAAATTTGGATTTTGCCTTTTAATCTATTCTCCTACTCTGTCTCTTTATATTGGTGAGTATAGTCCATTAACATTTAAGGAGATTGTTGGTAAGTGGCAGCTATACTTCTCAGTTTATTCATCTTTCTTTTTTTTTTTTAGGTTCAATTTGTTTCCTTGTTCTATTCCTGTTCATTTTTTTTGTTTTACATTTAAGGCTTATATAGTATTTCTTAAAAGAAGGGGTTTTTTATGGTGAATTTTTGGTGATTTTTTGCATGCAAAAGATCATATTTGTCCCTTAGATGAAGGAGAGCTTTACCGGAAAAAGTATGCTTGATTGGCATTTTTTATCTTGGAGTTTTTTTTTTATACCAATTTCTTCTTGCCCTGAATATTTCTTCTGAGAAGTCTGTGGTAAACCTTTGAGTTTTCCTTTAAAGGTGATCTGCTTCTTGCTTCTCACTAGGGCTAGCAGGTCAGAGGCAGGCAAATTACCTCACACTGTCTCGCAAGGGATAAGCTGGTCTTTTAACCCATCACTACCAGGTCCATCTACCTGTGCATCAGTAGTACATGACCATGTTAACAGAAACAAGATTTATTAATAAGAGGATAAGGAACCTAGAGTCTCCAGGACAAACCAGGACCCTGGACTCATCACGCCAGTTCAGTAAACCAAACAAGAAACCAACACCAAATACAAGTTTTCAACAAGCCCCCCTCTCATCAGGGATCCATGTAACCAAGTTGAAGTTTAGAAAAGTTGCAAGTTTTTTTACCTGCCTATAGCTAGGGCCAAGTGCCCTCCACAGAGCCCACTCCTTTCTCCTCTCAGGTCTGTGTATGTGTGTCTCTCATTCTCCCTGCATGCACTCTTATGCTCGCTCATCCCATATTCTTCTCCTCTTCTGAGGCATCAGCCCTCGTTCCATGTGCTTCATGAAGTCTCTGCCCACAGTGGTGTTCCTCTAGATCAGCTGCATCTTATTAAAAAGACGGGACCATAGCCTCCCAATTCTGCCTTGCAAGCTCCTTATACTAGCTTCATTATTTTTTTCTTGTCTTGAATTTAGGTTTTTTTGGCTGTTCTGTGTCTTGCTGTCATTTTCCTTTCATTAAAGTATTTTGGTGTTCTTCTAGCATTTTGCAGGGGTATTTTCATTTCTTTCTTTGGATTTGAGAAATTCTCCGATTATTTCTTCAAATACTTTCTTGATTTCTTTGTATTTCTCTTCTCCTATTATTCCATGTACCCTGATATTGCTTTTTCTCAGGCTGTCAGATATTTTTCTGTTTGTTTTTTTTTTCCCTTTCCATCTCTTTTTCCTTTTCTGTTTTATCCCTGTTTAGGTCTGAGTCTTCAAAAGTGCTAACTCATTCTTGCATTTCTTTTATTCTTTGTTCTTGGTTTTTCCCTGGGTTTTTAAGTTCTTCCATTGTTCTGTTGGCTTCCATCATTTTTAAAAAATTAACTTTCATTCTTATTTCATTTATAGTGTTTTTCATCTCATTCTTTTCCTTTTTTGTCTTCTCTATTGAATCTTCCAGTTTTTTTTTTTTTATCATGATGGCTCTAAATTCTTTTTCTGTCAGATAATAATATTCTTCTGTACCTCTGTTGCTGATTTCCATGAGCTGGCTTAAAGAAAGCTGACTTAAAGAAAGACTGAGCTGCTTTGTTCTAAGGGGTTGTCTGTGATTTTCCTTCTTCCCATAATTTGCTTTGGTTTTGTTCTGCCCATATTGTAGACCACTGTTGTTAGTGGATATTATTTTTTGGTGATATTGCCAAGTTTGGTGATATTGGGTAGTTCCATGAAACCTCTCCCTCACGTCCTCTTGTCTGGATATCTGATAATGGCATCTAAGGATTCCAGTTCTAGAGTGAGAAGTTGGTGTTTTAGGGCTGGAGCTCAGTCTAGGCTGGAAGGTGCTCCTAGCAGGTTTGGTGGGGGTGGTCTTCTTATGGCATGGTTTGCTACATTGGGGACTTTCCCTGCCATGACAGAGGGTTGGAACACACTGATGAGGCAGGCCAGCATGTGGAATTAGCACCTGGACATGTGCACACCACCTCCCATATCACCTGGTGCCATGCGCTGAGTCAGGGGCCTTCCCTGCTGTGCTGGGGGCTGGAGTATGTTGCTGAGGTGGGCTGGCATGAAGAAGTGACACCTGGGTCTCTGCTCACCATCTCAGTTTGCCATTTTTGATCACTGAATAGTATTCCATTGTGTAAATATACACAAATTTTTATCCATTACCTGTTTTAGAACATTTGGGTTGTTTCCATAGCCTAGCTACTGTAAATATTGCCACAGTAAACATAGGGGTGCAGGTTTCCTTTTTAATTAATGGTTGGTATCCTTTGCATTGATTCCCAGAAATGGATTAACTGGATGAAATGGTAACTCCATTTTTAGTAGTTTGAGGTTCCCCCATACAACTTTCAATAGTGGCTGGAGTAGTTTGCATTCCTACCAGCAGTGTAAAGGTGTCCCCTTTTTCTCCACATCCTCACCAGCACATGTTGCCTGTTTTGTTTTATATACATATATACATACATACATACATATATATATATCTATATATATATATGTCATTCCTACCTGTGTGAGGTGTTACCTCATTGTAGTTTTGATTATAAGTGATGATGAAAATTTTTTCATAATGCAGTTGACCATTTGTATGTCTTCTTTGGAGATATGTCCGTGTTCTTCTAACCACTTTTTGACTGGGTATGTGCTATATGTTTTTTGTTGTCATGTAGCTCTTCTGCCCATTTTTGAGTGGGATATATGTTATATTCTTTGCTGTCATATGAGTTCTTTGTAGATCTTTGACTATCTGTCCCTTATCAGTTTTATAACATAAAAAAAAACTTTCCCATATATATGGATGTCTCTGTTTTGTTTACTGTTTTCTTGCTGTAAAGAAATCTTTTAGTTTGATATAATCCCAGCAGTTTATGATTTTCTTCATTTCTTTGCTGTCCTGAAAGCTATTTCTATGATATAAGTCATGTATTGTTTTACCTATTTTTCTACTCTATACTTTTCGGTTTCAGGTCTTACATCAAAGTCTTTCATCCATGTTGACTTGGTTTGTGTAAGTTGTGAGGGAGTAGTTTAGATGTAATGGTTTAGTATTCCCAGCACCACTTTGAAGAGACTACCCTTGTTTCAATCTACATTTTTGTCCCTCATCATATATTAGTTGACCATATATGTGGGGCTTTATTTTTGTCCTTTTTATTCTTTCCATTGGTCTGTGAGTCTGCTCTCTTCCAGTACCATGCTATCTTAATTAACATGGTTTTGATGTATAATTTGAGGTCTGGGAGTGTAAGAACTCCACTGTTGGTCATAAGGACTTTGGCTATTCAAGATTTTTTTTATTATTCCATATAAATTTCATTAGTATTTGTTCTATTTCTTTGAAGAGTGTCATTGGAATTTTTATTGGAATTGCATTGAATCTGTATATTGACTTTGGTAGAATGTCCATTTTGATAATGTTAATTCTTCCAATCCATGAGCAAGGGATGTCTTTCCATTTCTTTTTGTCTTCAATTTTTTAAACAGTGTTTTATAATTTCTTTCTATAAGTTTCTCACATGCTTTAATAAGTTTATTCCAAGGTATTTAATTTTAATGGGTAAAATTTTAAATGGGATGGTTTTCTTAAAATCTTTCTTGGATTAATTTTTTGCATATAAGAAGGCATATTAGTTTTGTACATTGATTTTATAACCTACTACCTTATGGAACCAGTTTATTTTTTCACTAGTTTTTCTTGTAGATATTTAGAATTCTTTATATATGTGTATGTGTGTGTGTGTTACAATGTCATCTGTAAACAGTGATAATTTTGCTTATTTCCTTATTTGGAAATAAGGAAATTCTCTTGCCTTATTGCTCTAGCCAGTACTTCCAGTATTACATTGAAAAGCAGTGGTGAAATGGACAGCCTTGTCCTGTTCCTGATATCTAAGGGAGGGCTTTCAGGTTTTTTGTTGTTGTTGTTGTTTTGCCATTTATGAATATGGCATATGAATATGAAACCCATATTGACAATGGGTTTGTCATGTATTGTTTTTACTATGTTAAGGTGTGTTCCTTCTATCTCAAGAATTTTGAGGACCTTCACATAAATAAATGATGAACTTTATTAATTGCTTTTTAGCATATATTTAATGATAATGTGGTTTTTATTTTACTTTTCGTTCATGTGTTGAATTACATTAATTGATTTTCAGGAGTTGAATCACACTTGTTTCCCTTGAATAAATCTTAATTGGTCATGGTTTATTAACTTTTGGGTTCATTGCTGAATTCTACTTGCTAGGATTTTGTTGAGAATCTTTTTTCATCAGGGAGATTGGTCTGTAGTTTTCTTTGTGTTGCCTCTTTTTTAGCTGTGTTATTATTGTGATGCTATAGAATGGACTGATTCTATTCCTTCTCTCTCAATTCTTTTTTGAAAGTATTTTTATAGCATAGGCAACAGTTCATCTTTAAACGTCTGGTAGAATTCATTTGTGAATCCATCTGGTGTGGATTTTGTTTTAAGGGAGGATTTTGATTACTGCTTTTATTTTGCTACCTGTGATTGGTTTGTATAAGCTTTCCAATTCTTCATTATTCAGTTTTGGATGGTTGTATAGTTCTAAAAATTTTTCTAAAATGGCATCCTGTTCTGCATGCCACAACAATTGGACACTGAAGGGAGGTTGCCACACCTGGCACCTGACATCCCAGGTGAATGGGGAGCAAGAAAGTGCAGGTCCCCATACCATTTCCATGCACAGGCACCCTGATCTGCATGCAGAGTAGTTGGACACTGAAGGGAGGTTGCCACAGCTGACACTCGACATCCCAGGTGAATGGGGAACTTGTAAGTACAGGTCCCCATACCATTTCCATGCACAAGGCACCCTGATCTGCACATCACAGCAATCAGACAATGGGAGGTTGCCATACCCAGACCCTTGTATCATGGATGAATAGGAAGCAGGCAACTGTGGGTCCCCATGCCAGTTCTGGGTGCAGGGGGCTCATGATCTGCACCACAGCAATTGAAGCAATTGAGCCCTGGGTGATGGGCATCCCCAAGGAATGAGTTGTGGGTAATTGCAGGTCCCCAGCAACTTCTGGATTCAGGGCCCTCTGATCTGTGTAGTAAAGTGATGTGACCCTGAAAGAAAGCTGGCAGACCTGGGCAACCAGCCTCCCTGGTGAATGAGGAGTGGGCAATGGCATGTACCCATATCACTTCAGGGCACTGAGATTCCTAATCTGCACACCATGGCAATCTGACACAGCAGAGATTGCATTAGAGCCAGTGAACAACATAAGGAGGAGAGAAATTATCATACCTCAAGCTCTAGTACCTCTGCTGAGGACTAACAATCTCCAACAAACTCCAGGAGAGGGGCCTTTTCTCCCAATATCTGGAAGAAAGAAGTACACAGGTGGAAGAATGGAGTTCCACCAGCAAACCCAATGGCCCATTGCCTCCTTAGGTTGCAAGATAACATCAATTAGTGCAACAGTTAACTGGAAGCCACGAATCTAACCAAGCATCTTGAGCACAAGACAGAGTAATCCAGAACATGATACAAGCCTTTTTAGTACCATGCCATGCAATACTAAAGCCATAGTGTCCTAATATGTAGAGCAAGCCTGAAAGAAAATTACATTAACAAAGAAAAATGCAAATACACAAGAAAACCCATCAGGAAACAATATATCAATTCACTTCATTTACCATTATACTAATGAAAATTAAATACCTAGGACTAAACCTAAAGATATGAAAGAACTATAAAAAGAAAACTGCAAAATATTGTTAAAAGAAATAGAAGACATACATAAAGAGATAGAAAGATATCCCCGCTCAGAGACTGGAAGAATTATCATTATCAAAATGACCATCCTACCAAAAGCAATCTATAGATTCAGTGGAATTCCAGTAAAAATTTCAACATCATTCTTAAAGAAATAGAACAAAAATTACTGAAATTCATAGGAAATAATAAAGACCTCAAATAACCAAAGCCTGCCTGAACAAAAGGAGAGAGAATGGAGAGACTGTACTCTCAGACTTTAAATTATACTACAAAATTATAATAATTAAGACAGCATGGTATTGGAATAAAAACAGACCAATGGAACCAAATTAAAAGTACAGAAACAAAGTCGCATATGTATGGTAAACTATGACAAGGAGTCAAAAAACACATATTGACACAAGGATAATTTCTTTAACAAATGGTGCTGCAAAAACTGAATTCTAGACTGAATCTAGAAATTCACTCACATCGTACAAAAAAATCAACTCAAAATGTATCGACCAAAAATCATAAAATATATAGAATTAAATATAAGCAAAGCATTCCATGATCTATTTGACAGAAACATCTTTCAGGACACATCTACAGGAGCAAAGAAAATGAAGTAAAATGTAAACATCTGCGATTATATCAAAGTCTTCTGTACAACAAAAGAGATAATAATAAATGAAAGAGACACCGAACTGAATGGGGAAAAATTTAGCACTCCATTCAACTGACAAAGTTAGATATCAAAGATCCAAAAAGAACTCACACAATCCAACAAAAGTGAAAACAAAGCAAAAGCCCAATCAAAAAATGAGCAGAAGAAATTAAAAGACAATTTTACTAAGATGAAATACAAATGGCCAACTGGCATATGGAAAAGTTATCAACATCACTTACAATCAGAGAAATGCAAGTCAAAACCACAATGAGGTATCACCTCACACCAGTAAGAATGCCCCCCCCAAAAAGTATGTGACAAGTGCTGGCAAGGATGTGGGGGGAAGAGAAACACTTTTACACTGTTTGGGAATGCAAACTGGTCCAGCTACTATGGAAAGCTGCATGGAGGACCCTCAAATTACTGAAAATGGAATTATTATTTGCTCTGGTAATTTCATTTAAGAATCTATTCAAAGGATACAAAAACATTAATCAAAAGGATACCTGTACTCAGATGTTTATTGCAGCTCTACTTACAATAACCAGGATATGGGTACAAACCAAATGTCCCTAAAAGAGATGAATGGATCAAAAATTTGTGTATTTACACACTGGAATATTATTCAGTAATCAAAAAACCAAACTCATATCATTTGCAGCAACATGGATAAAGCTAGAAGGAATAATGTTATCAGAAATAAAACAAAAAGAAATGCATAAATACCAGATGATCTCAGCTTTATGCACGATATCGGAGAAACAAACCAAAGGACAAGAAAATGTTAAAACCAACAGCAAAATGAAAGCATGTAGCAAGGGATGGTAAGGTTAAGAGAATGAAATCAGAGGAGAGATGACCAAAAGATTTCAGGATATCATCAGTTCATGGTGATGTGGTACTGATAAAACTTTGAAGTATAAAACCATGTGTATGTATATATATATATATATATATATATATATATATATATATATACTTTTTTTATACTTTATATATATGCATATATATATATGCATGTAACCAATGGAAAAAATTAAGAACCATTGCTAGCTGACAAATTTGCTGAAAGCAGTGGAAATGCAGAATGAGTATGCAAGTTGTTAAAAATACCAATTAGTGTTATGTGAGATTACAGAATGAGGACTTGAAGACTATAATTAACAAGAGAATTACCTGCATAGTTAGGTAAGAATACATGTGCATTGTTTGTGTGTACACAGCAAACAAAATTTCCTTTGAACTCTTAAATCCTCAGAATGTAATATAAACTGTGTTGATTTAAAAAATAATGATAAAAATGGCTATCTCAGAATGTGAAGGGATACAAAAAGGAACAGAGAACATATTTTAGAGTATAATAAAAGAAAACTTTTCAGTCCTAGAAATGGAAATAAATGCACACATCCAGAAACTAGAGGAACACTGGGGCACCTAAACAAAATGAGACCAACACCAAAATACATAATGGTAAAACATAATCCAACCCTCTGCTGTCATACACCTGCACTCCAATGATGAGCAAAGGCTTGATGAGAAACAAAGGGTTGAGAAAAAATTAAAAATTACCTCAAAACAAATGACAATGAGGACACAAATTTCCACAAATATGGAACACAGCAAAAACAGTACTGAGGCTAAGTATATACCAATACATATCCAAATAAAAAAATAAGTTAGAGCCAAAACTACCTAAGCTTTCATATTGAGGAAGTAAAGAAAGTACAAAAGAAAGTCAAAAGCCAGTCAAAAGAAGGACATCATTAAGATTAAAGCAGAAATAGTAATTTAAAAAAATAGATGACCCAAATCATCAATGGAATTGAAATCTGTTTTTTTTTAAATAAGTAGTAAACCTCTAGCAAGCCTCGTTAAGGAAGAAAACTCAAATAAGATCAAAGATAAACCGCACAGCAGCTGACTGAGGGCTCCACGGAGGTCAGGTGAGGTCCCTTCCCTGACTGCCCCCTCAGGCGGCATCGGGTCGCACCGGTTGCAAGGAAACGGTCCTGAAACAAAGGCGCAGGTCTGCATTTTGCAAACGAAAGAAGCCTTCCAGGCCAGGTTAAAGCAGTACCGAGTGTGTTTGAACTGGGGGAGCCTGGCGAACGGCCCTGACAGACGGACAGCAGCCTCTACCCCAAAGCCCAGCTGGCGTGGGCTGAGCCTCACGGCGACTGGGTCTCACCGGCGACAGGGAACCAGAGGTCCCTCGACCACCGCACCAGCAGCTGACTGAGGGCTCCACGGAGGTCAGGTGAGGTCCCTTCCCTGACTGCTCCCTCAGGCGGCATCGGGTCGCACCCGGTTGCAAGGAAACGGTCCTGAAACAAAGGCGCAGGTCTGCATTTTGCAAACGAAACAAGCCTTCCAGGCCAGGTTAAAGCAGTACCGAGTGTGTTTGAACTGGGGGAGCCTGGCGAACTGCCCTGACGGACAGCAGCCTCCACTCCAAATCCAAAAGCACCGGCGCCGCTACGTGGCACCGTCGCAAACTCAGAAATCAAGGATACTTACTACCAGAAGCACATAGGCAAAGTTAACCACAACTATATAGATTTCAACATGCCTAATACTAGAGCAGTAGTCACCCAATATGTAGAGCAGATCCGAAAGGAAAACACAGGAAGGAGGAAGACCATAAATACTCAAGGAAGCCCTAAGAAAAATAAATCACCACCAAAGGATAAACAACCCGAAGAAATCAACTTGGATGACATGGAAGAAATGCTCCATATGTCAGACAAAGAA